>MU158747.1:177884-224849 GCA_015888305.1 Antheraea pernyi | reverse complement strand
GCTTAACTTAGGTTAGCTAAGATAGATCGCGAATTGCATGCAACAGGTAACGGCCAAGCCGAGGTGTGCAGAGCACCCTTGAGCTAGTTACCCAAATGAAATCGGCTGAGTGCCTTAAGCGCTCGCGTTAGTAGTCCGGTGAAGCTGTAGAGGCCTCCAAAAAGGCCAATAGCGTAGTCAGTTCGAGAAAAAAAAAAAAAAGAAAGTAATTTTGTAATTACTGCTTAGCAGCCTCTATAGAAACGCGTACCGAAATATAATTCACACTGTTTTGCGGGTAATCCAGTCTTAGATAGATTGACTTGATACATTCGAATTGGTTCCGTAATTATCAAATGAAAATGAATTTAACAGAGATAATTTAGTATTTTATTATATAGGTACTCGTTTTTGCTCGCGGCTTCCCTCGTTAATATAGATTTTGAAAATAAAATACAGCTTATGTTACTCGCTGATAAGTTATATAAGTGAGAGAGCGTTTAAAATAGATTGAGTAATTTATTCAAACAAAATATTAAATCTTTTGTCTTTTTATTATAATTGTAGTTTACCGTAGTACCGGAGCGATTATGGTTCAGTACACTTACGGTTAAACTGGAACTTCTTAGTTCAGAGCTTCATAGTATAGTGCTAGGGCTTTTTCTAAATACGCTTGGCTATTTAACACTTATTACACTAATCCCGTATAGTGTCGATGCAGTCAGGAATGGCAATAAACACTTCGTAGATACTGTCACTATTTATTTGGCCAGAGCTTCGCCTTACAATGCTTGTTACATATTAAAAATGCCTAGATATCAGTGACATCTTGCCTTTTAAAGGCCCATCTATATAAGTCAAAGCGATTATTATTTATACATAATTCCGCTAAATAATTTAAGGAACACAAAAATAATAAAGTATGAACAAATTAATGTTATTTAAGCTATACAACTATTTTATATAATTATCCTTATTTATGTATCTCTAATGTGTTCACTAATCTGTTTCGACATGTAGATCAGCGACATCTTGCCTTTCATGGCCGAACTATGAAGTCAAAGAATATACTATTATTCATAATGATCAAACTAATGATTCAATTTTATATAATGATATCCATTCTTATTTAAGTCTTATTAAAATCTATATAATATTAATAATTCTTATTTATGTATCTTTAATATGGTGGCGCTAGTGTCAATGTGTCTCTCTAATATGGTGGCGCTAGTATCAATGTGTATCTCTAATATGTTGGCGCTAGTGTCGATGTATATTTATAATATGGTGGCGCTAATATCAATGTTCCGGTCGTGTTGTAGTCTTGTCTCTTGAATGTGATGCAGCGGCACCGGAGGTGGGTGATAACACACTCTATACTTGAAAATCTGTCGCGAAATACCTATGGGGTGTTCCGACAACTACACTGAGCAATTCATTCTCTAGGTTTATAGCGTTCCAACGTTCAACTATAATCGCATCTGATGTTAAATAACGATTTTTTTTTTCTTTTTTTTTATATCATAGGATGCAAACGAACAGATCGGTCACCTGATGTTAAGTGATCACCACCGTCCATAGACATTTGCAACATGAGGAGAGTCACAAGTGCGTTGCCAGCCTGTGTTGGGGGAGAAGAAGGGAAGAAGGAAGGGGAAGGGGAGGGTAGGTGGGTCTCCGGCGCTCTCACTGACCGAACGAAACGCAACAATGCAAGCACTGTTAATTCACGTCGGTGTTCTATGAGAGGATGGTACTACCCCGAGCGAGCCGACCGATTCATGCTGAGTTCTAAGATGGTAAACATGCTAAACTGAGAGACTGACTCTGAAGTGCAACCGGAACATACCTATATTTGCTTGGAGATAGTTTTTCAACTTGTGGGTTGTAGGTAGCCAGAAAGGCTTAGAAAAAGCACTATGACCATGATATTGTTTCGTCATGATGTTATTTTTTCAAAGAAATTCGCAAAAAATTGAACCTACCTACGTCAATCGATGCCTTGTCCAAACACACTACCCTCTGAGCTATCATCGCTTCATGTTGTAATTCTTTAGATACGAAAGTGTACCTAAGCGTACATTATTAGTATATTGATTAATTACGAAGACTTTTATAGCACTACGAAGCTTTTAAACTTACGTAGTTTCTTTTTGGTATAAATTTTCTTAATAAAACTTAAATAATTTCGCCTTCAAATTTTCTAAGAGCAATAAAAAATGATTAGTATAAAAAACTTTGCTATCACATTTCTTGTAGGCGTTATCTAACTTTGTAGGGCCCTGGTATAAATTATTAAAAACTAGATGATGACAGTACACTTAGTTGTGCGTAAATTTTTAATATATTATTAAAAACTTTTTTAAGGGATTTATATGTATAAATTATGAAACATGAAAAGTAATTAAAATCAATGGTGCACATTAAAAATATTGTCACATCCGTGAGTACTTAATTAATTGTAATTTCCAGTAATGTGTTCATAACTGTAGATTAGATTTCTGATTAGATTGTTTTGTGGATTCATTATCTGTAGACTTCTTGTAGATAGTATACTTCTGTCGGTACTTCAATTTGCTGAATATCAAAATTATGACTGTCGTCGGTTTTTTTTCGAACATGTTTGTCGCTATTGTCCCGACAGGTCTTCACAGCTTCGCCTGGCTTTTTGGACAAGCGCTTTAGGCACTTAACTGAATGTCAACTTGCTCAAGGGTGCCGAAGTGACCGGACGCATTATTTGTTCGCCTATATATCTATAGAAAACGTGGGGTCGAAATTTCTAGAATGCCTTTAAACAAAGATTTATGACACTGATAACGTCTAAAAGAAGGAGAAAGTTTTGAGATTTTTTATTTGTAAAAGTTTTTTGTTTGTTTATAATATTTACTTTGACGTTACCTCGTAAGTACACGTTACCTTATCTGTTACTACAATGTTTATCCGCGTTGCTTGTAGAGAATTCTAGAATGTTTCGAATAGTATTTGTTGTTCACTAATAGTGTTCTTTCTGTACAGGTCGTCAGAATATGTAGAGAAAGCTAATAATAATCAAACGGGCGAAAACAAGAAGTGTTTCAATACTTGAGGATTTCCAATATTCAGACTTTACACAATAAGCCGTGAGTTTTTAAATATTTCCCTTCATTTCGAGAGGCGCTATCGATGCAACTTTACAAAACTTTTGTACGAGTTTTCTTCATATAAAGTTTCTCTGTTCCGGGTATATTAGCATAGGTTTCGACAAAAGTCGAAAACAATTATAATATAATTAGTATGCAGGTATTTAATAAACGAGTTTAGCATTATTTTATCCTTATGTAAATTGTTATTTAGGTTACCTGCAAAGTTATGCCCTTATAGTTCTTATAATATGAGAAATGTAAACTTTTGAGGTGTTCTTAGCAGACTACAAGTCTATACTAAAATAAATTAACGATTATCGGTCGTTAGACCTACTACAAATAGTAAGATATTTGGTATACTTCTTAGGCAAATATTCTTTTTCTCAGGATCTCCTTGACTCATCTCCTTAAAAGGATACAGATATATCATTGTACACGCATCACGCAAAAATGACTGGATATAATATTTATTTTTACCAATTCACTTCTCAGACACTATAGCCCCTATCTAAAGTAAAAATTATCACTGTAATTGCATTTAACTTGAAAGTTTTAAGAAATTACGATATTTATGAATGCTACAGAAGAGTGAGGAAATTTTATAGGCTAAAGTATATGTTTGCTATCAGTGTCTTATGTTTTTCCTTCCGTACACAAAATATATTGTTCAGACGATAAATAACGCAATCGATACCGCAAGTATCCGCTAGTTTCGAACAAAACTAATTCATATTTCAGTGAACAGGTCTATTCAGAATGCGTAGGACGTGCTCGGATATCGTCACATGTAGAGGCTTTAGTATTCAAGCCTCGTACCATCTATAACCAGTTAATTAATGCAGATCATTTTTGAAGTGAAACTTCTTTAGGCGCATGAGGGTAAAATTTTTACAGATGTAACGTTACGGAGGTATGCAACGGAAGTGACGTCATTTGCAGTACACGCAGACTTTTCATCTATTTTTCAAGTCTCGAAAATCTAAAGTTATAAATATAAACAAGACTTATAAATTAGTTCGCCAAAGAAGTTTCACTTCTGAAATGTGTACTTTGTACGCACGCACTTTTTTTTTCTATTGTGTATCGACTGTACTGTACCTAATGGTAAATACAAGTCTATAATCCTATGGCAGTAGTCAGTATTACACTGGCTGGCATACGTCTCGACACCTATGCGACAACTATAAGAGAGTAATTCAGTTGGTTTTAACGCCATTTGTATGATGGCTATTGAATATGGTGCAGATCTCGCTTGATTACCGATTGTAGCGAGCCGCCTAAAAGTGACATAATTGGGTGCTACATTTGGCATATGGTAGTCATGATTTGATTTCAAATTTTCTAACATAATCATACTTTCATTTACTGTACTCTTTATTATATTTATTGGGGGAGCTATTATTGACAGGCTACTATTTACTCCATTCTGAAACACCACTGGTTGTAGGTATCGGCTGCTCGTGCATCTTGATTATTATTGGCTGTCAGTTTTGGCTGAATTTTAAAAGGCACCCAACGATGTAACTCTGGTCATACTCGCTCAGGCAGCTGGGCTAGTCACATCTACTGATAATTCAGAACTACATTCAGTATCGCGTATTTGTATCGACTAACGTTTTTAATTAATTGGTTTAGGTAGATCGATCGATGAAATCATGCCCATGACGTCATACTATCACATAGACGCCATTTTATCTTTACCCCGACATACTTAATCCATGTTTTCATCAAAATCTCAATCTATTGAAAAATAATTAAATATATTATAATAAATTTTAGCTTAATAACAATATGTAAATCAGGACACCGAATCGCTAACTTTCTAAGTATCATTAGATTGTTATTTGATGGCGTTTCAAAAATCCGGAAAATTAAACGGCCACGTTTAAGGTTATCCACTTTTAATAAGCTGGAGGCTATCGCGAGATTACCTCTAGGAAATGTTCAACAAAAATTAAGTTATAAAACCATTTCTTTTCCGAGAGGCAACATTCTATACTCTCTCAGACTGTTATAACACGAGTGTGCTCAAATATTAGGTCATAGATTCCATTGTAAGAATTATCTTGTCTGGTATCAAATAGCAATGTCATATACTATCAACAAAACATTTGTTCCGAGAAATATTATGTTGATAATAAAAATGGATAGAATTGCTTACAGGCAATTTTTTTGTTATTGTCGAGATTGTTTTTGTACTGGGGTGGGCGGAAATAGGACGCTGGATAGACGTTTCGTTACTGAACAAGACGTTTCAATCTCTTTACGTGTCTGGAATGAAGGTATATATTTTTCTTAAATTCTCTTTTGATTTCGCCGAAATAATAAGCCGAAAGAAGACAGCGATGCTTTGAATTTTTTAATAGAAATAGTATAGAGTGTAATTGTTTACATTTAAGTTCTCGCAAAGGCTTTCTACCATATTTCGTTTCAGATGATACTATTTAGTGAAGTATACTCTGCACTCATATATATCACTGCAAATAAAATGTGTCGATGTTTCTCGGCAGGCACATCCCTCAAATTGAATGAGGACAGTGCGATCAATGTAATTTTACAGCGAAAATAGATCTGGGCTACAGTCTATTGTAATTCTATCAATTTTTAAAATATAAATGCAATGAATAAAGCAACCAATCTAGTTGCATAATTTACGAGAGTTCTAAGTGAAACACAACGATAAAAACTTTCGACATTGATATAAAATGGTTAAATGTCGATTGGTTTGAAAATCAGTGACCAATGTTGACCGTCGAGAAAACTTTTTAAAAGTATTGAATTTAACTTTGAAACTGAAATATTTCATGGGTTTCTATATCGTACAGTAAGTAGGACTGGATAGTTCAACTAATTCTATAAGTAAGTTCTTCAAATTGAGCTTACATCGGGGCGTGATATTTTTAATTTTTAGGTTTTTTTTTAATATTAATTAATTTAATCTATCGATACATTTTTTTATGTTATAGCAGGCAAACGAACGGTTGGGTCACCTGATGTTAACTGATCACCACCGTCCATAGATACTAACAACACCAGGGGAGTCGAAAGTGCGTTGCCAGCCTGTGTTTGGGGGAAAGGGAGAGGAGAGAGGAGGTGGGCCTCCGGCGCTCTCACTGACCGAACGAAACGCAACAATGCAAGCACTATTACTTCACGTCGATTTTCTATGAGAGGGTGGTACTGACCTATTCGTGCTGGAACCAATAATAGCTTCAGCGTGGCTCTTCCCCCTTTTTTTTTTTTTTTTTTGTAACGGGGGGAAAATCCTACATGGATACCCTCACGCCGTCGGGGGCAGCGTGAGGGTATGTCAGACTCCTACTGACTAAAAACCCCCCGGTGTACGTCTGCCGCTATAGTCGGGGCGACACGAGATCTCTAAAGACTTCATCGTGCCGCCCCAGCGGTTGGCCCAGCAGCGAAAGCGCCGCCGCCGGGCCCCGTCCTGTTAGGAGACGGCCGGGTACACACCGTGGCTCTACCACCTAGAAAACACTTACACCAATTTATCAAAGTAATGAATGTGTGGTGTAACTGGAATGGATAAGATTAAGCATGTCGGGAAAAGTTTGAAAATAACACCAGTGACAGAGAAATATTACTCCAATAGGTTAGCATGGTATGGGTATGTTACTAGAAGAAATGGAAAACCATGTAACCAGAAAAGTGTTTAGTATGAAACTGGACGGAGACATGAGTAAAGGAAGATTGTATGAAATATGATACGTGTACAAAACGTGTGAATACTGACTTGACATCTGACAGGGGTGTGTGGAAGAGGAAAACATGTTGTGCCTACCCTATTTATGTGGGATAAGGGTAAGAATTTGGGGTGTAAGGGGAATGTCGTCATAAGACTTGAGACGCCCAAGTCAAATGGCAATGGCGAAAGCGGGGTGGTAGGGCTTTACAGCCTGACTGGGTCGCAACCACCATGTATACGGCGCAAAAGCCCGTCATAGTGATTCGCTTCTGCGGGTCGCGTTTCGGGATCAGTCTGTGCATATCCAGCTTTTTGCAGGCCGGCATGACAGCGACGACCAGCGATGGATAATGTGTCACTCGGTGGTCGCCATTGTTTTTGGATTGTACTGTGCTTACCATCAGGCATAGTGCAGTCATTTTGCCGTGCTTTTTTTTCTTTTTTTTAACGTGGGGAAATCCCTTATGTATTCACCATCCTCTCACCGACTCGCACGGACCCCACGGTGCACGTCTGCCGGTATAGTTGGGGCGGCACGAGATCTCTATAGATTTCATCGTGCCCCCCCCAGCGGTTGGCCCAGCAGCGAAAGCGCCGCCGCTGGGCCCCGTCTTGTTAGGAGACAGCCGGGTACACACCGGCCGTCTCCTCCGTCCGTCGGATCTGTGTAATGGGAAGATGGGTCCGGCTCCGGTGGGAGGAAGCGATCAAACTGCCGCCTCCTCCTGCCTGTCTTCCGTTGAGGACCCAAAGTGACCCTACTTTGAGGATCTTGCTCACGAACCCTCTCCGCCGCCTCCTTCTGCGAGACGACTTCCTCGCAGACATTTTTTTTAATGCAGTGCTACTATATAAAAAAAAGATAACGATGATTAACTAATTAATTTTAATCCATTAAAAATATCTGATAATTAAAACAATATAACTGTCAAGAAATAACAATATTCGTATCACAACGTTGAGAATAACGCCGTGATGACAACTGTTAATTTTCGTGATATGTTACGTAATAAAAAGCAATTTCCGTCATACGGTTTTGTTACTTTGTATTCCAGTTACCGTTCCTTTGATCACAAGAATACTTTGTCGTTTGATGGGAATAAGGAGAAATTTCTTTATACTTAGCGATGTACGGTTAAGCGAAGTGGATGTTTCTTTGTGTATTCTTATACCATTGTTCGTCGAATTCATTGGGCACATTATTTCATATATAATTACAATTTTATTTTTGTCATTTTCCCCATCAATTGTTGGTCAACGTCTATTGAAATTACGTAGTAGTGAGTTTGATTACTGGATATTACGTTAATCTTTTTTTTTTTTATTGTGGCACGGCAAAATGACTGCACTGTGCCTGATGGTAAGCACAGTACAATTCACAAACAATGGCGACCACCGAGAGATGCACTATCCATCGCCGGTCGCCGCTGTCATGCCGGCCTGCGAAAAGCTGGATATACACAGGCTGATCCCGAAACGCGACCCGCAGAAGCGAATCACTATGACGGGCTTTTTCGCCATATACATGGTGATTGCGACCCAGTCAGGCTGTAAAACCCTACCACTCCGGACGGTAATCAACCCCGTATCTATATTTTTTTCGAATCGGGGCGGAAACTCGATAGTGACGCCCTTCGCTCCAATGTTTGAGATACATTCTTGAAAAGAATCACTCAATTTTAGTAAAGATACCTTAATTGATGATACGGCTAATCTCAAGTCTACCTGTTCACTTGTGGTATGGGCCTCTTTGTGGCCTTATTCTTACAAATCGACGGTGAGCCAACCAGACTTCGATATGCTGAGCGCTTTGTGGAGCAACTGCTTTATGTTCAATCATATAATCAACAACAATTCTGTTGCTGCATACGAAAAGGGGCAAAACTAACAAATACATAAATCGGAGAAAAATCGAGAAGTCTGTCGAAAAGGACATCTAACTCATTTTTTGGTTTTTTCTAGTTGAGAACAGTTCGGTCTTCCTTAGTTTCTATATCCGTCCACCTTCATACTCAAAACTTTTCTAGTTTCATCTCTCCTCGTGACATGCTCGTACCATGCTAACCTATTACTCCGCAACTTATCTTTCACTGGTACTATTTTCAGAATTCATATAGGAATATGTTTGATATGTGAGTAGACGAAGGCCGAAAAGGTAAGGACGGATTGTGTGAAAATTGATATGTGTATAAAAGGTGCTAATACTGAGATGACATCTAACAGGGAAGACTGGAAGAGGATAACATATTGTCCCGGTCCTGTTTAGGTAAGGTAACAGTAAGAAGAAGTTGAAAACTCTATAACTCGATTTTTTTGCATTTTTGATGCTCGCTCTACTGTGGTTCCACTGTATTACAAAAATATATATTTTAAAGGCAAATCTCATACGACCAACTTAACGGCAACTTTATGCTAGATTGTTTACATAATTTTACACTCCCTTGACGCGAGCAAAAGTGTGCAAATGACACCCTACTTTAGACCGATGTGTTTTCAACGATTCCGTGTGTTCACACAAAAGCTGCCATATACATTATGTAGGCGAGCGCCTACATATATAATGAAGTGTAATTTGCGAGTTTATTTACAAAGTTTTATTTGTCTGCAGTGAATGTATATTATTTCTATTGCTATACACTATTTATTATACTTCGTTTTTCTAATAGATTTTATGTGAGTAATCGTATGTATATTATATTTTGCATTAAAAAGGCGTAAACATGACACCGCTTGCTCCACTTCTCTACGGCAAGAAAATATACATTGCTAAAAGCGTAATGCTCATTAAAATTGTAGTGTTATTTTATTTTAATAAGTTAATATTAAGTTATCGTATTTTTTTAAGTGAAACTTCTTATGGTACGTAAGGGAAAAAATTCGTTACGCGTTAAAGGTAAATTAGATATGTATTTTTGTATGTGTAATGTATGTTGTATATATATACCTATTTATTTGCACCCACTGGAATTTAAATAGCTCCATGGTTTATAACATATGAAATTTTGTTCGTCGAGTCCTAACAAGTCCTAACTATATTATAAATATGAACGTGAGTTTGTTTATTCCGCTTAAATAGCCGAAATCCACTGTATGTACGTAGACATATATGTATACACTTGAAAAACATTACCCTCCATTTGTGCAGTCGGGTAAAAACAGTTACTCGTCTCGATATCCAGAACATTTTCACAGAATGTATAAAACTGTAGCGTTTTGTGGCTCAACGCGTTCGTCTGAACGCATTCTCTCCACAGAGAACATTAGATAAATTGACGCAATTGCATTGAATGAGCAGAAGTGCCCGCCATCAACTCCCAAAATGAAAAGGAAGCGTCTTAAACCGTATATTACGGTTCTTACGCTCTACGTAAAGTGGAATCCTAAGTCTGTGGAGCTAATACTACTTTATTATGGTATATATTACCCGCTCTCAACCATACGAATGTGTATGGAATTCAGGATTATTATAGAAATGAAAGTAACTACACTACTGTACAAGTATAAGTGTCCTGTTTACCCTTTGAGTCATAGAACGAAAAAATAACATAAGAAAATAAAATCGCTAAAGACTTTCAGGGAAACTCGTGAAAATGCATAATTTATCAAGTCGAAAAACATAAATCAATTAAAAATTAACTTATTAATTAAGAAATTAATTATTTATATACGTAAATTAAAATAACATATATTTTTCATTTTATAAATTGTTGCATCCTTAAGATCACCCCTTCCGGTATAAAATAAAATAGGAAAAGTCAGAGATTCAATGTTGTCAATAAAAACAATTCAATTATAGAAAACACCACTATTATTCGATTATATCTTTACGGTATTAATAATATTTATTGTAAAAATATATCGCTACAGATTTAATAGATGGCAGTGTTTCATAATTTGTGATACATATTATGAAATAAAATAGTTTGCTAAAAAATCAATAGATGGCACAATACACAATGTTTGATAAAAATTATTGCAGGTATTTATGAAATCTACACACTGAAATATAATATTGTTGTGGATTTTAAATGTAGAGCTTAAATGTTTTCTTTTATTTTTACAAAAACGTTTAGTAATTGTAAATACTTATAATTCTTAGCTGATCTCAAAGTGACGGATCATATTTTTAAATATCTGTAGTAAAAAAAAAACACATTATATAGTCTGTTATGGTTGCAGTTTTTCAAATTTTATAATGAATCCAGTATGTTTTTTAAACTTATGCTGCCAATAATCTCTTGACCTGCATCATAAGGTCATCTTAATTTCTATAGAGCTTAAACCCTTATGGCTTTGGCAGTTTAGGGGTTAACCCGTATTAATGATGTGAAATTATAAACCACGTACTTAACACGTGGTGGCAATAGCTTAAACATTATTTAAGGTTCAACCATGCTGCCAGCAATAGATAACTGTAAAAAGAGTAAAAAAGACCAAGGTGTAATCAAGGTTCGCGACGTACATTTTGCATGATAATGTCGGGTTCAAATCATATAAAGATTCATCTATTTATTGTTTTGGCGTCGTTTCTTCATTTTCTCTTCGATGCTGCTATATAACCTTCGCTATTGCTTGGTATTGGACTTTTATATTTTTTGAAATTACCTTTTTTTGGAAGTTTTCCTCTGAGTTATGTTTTATATAATTCCGCGCATATTTAGAACTCATATGAGACGTCATCTTTATTCTTGTTGCTATTTTCAGATCCCAATTTTAACATATGTTTTATTGCTTCAGTTTATATTCTAGTAGGGCTTTTTAAGCTCTGTCTGACACCCGACTTTACATCCTCGTTAAATGCGTTCTCAGGCGTTTTAGAATGTTGTTAATTATTATCTTATTAGTGCCTACATATCATCTAAGGCTTCTATGGCCTTTCGAAACTCATCAACACACAAAACTGCAGATTTATTAATACAAATACTGAGATAAATTTGAATATACTCTCCAAGTTATTGGACTTTTTTTCACTTATACACACTCATTGATATATTAAAAAAAAATGCCTACTAGTTATATAATATTGTCTAAAAAAAAAGTGTGTGTGTGTATTATGTACACACGTTAGAAGTTATAATTCTTTGACGTAACAAGATAAAAATCTTTTCAAAATTTTTATCTTTCGCCTTATTGTTTGTAGAAAAAACGACACTAAAAAATAGAAAAAAGGTATTTAGTACAAAGAAATACAAACAACAAATACAAAGAAACAAAATGTTGACTATAGCTAACTTCAGGGTGTCGGTTTTTCGTGACGGTGTGCGCGCGCATCGTAAAAATTTACTCTCATCATTTTTCCCTAATGCGCCAAAAGAAGTATAACTTCAATAAGTTATGAATTAAAAAAAACACACGACCAGTTCAAGTTCCCGCCGAAAGCCACTTAATTCAACTTTTTAATTCAGGAGGCTCGACTCTGAATAATGATGTTAATTAATTTTGAATTTTCCTCTCGGGAACAAAACGTGAGTGATATAACACGATTTAGTAAAAGTTTATTTTTGTTGTTCGGTAAACAAAAGGTTTTTCATCTCTCGGTTACGTAACCGCATGAGTCTCCGACGAAACTTCAATTAACTTGAATAATAAGGGCGGTGTAGTCCACCCCGAACCGCAATGATTAAAATTTTGTTTGCCTCATGCATGGTTGCTCGCCTGCTGTCCAGTGTTGAGGCTTTGTCGGGTCAGTCTGCGGTCGATTACGGGGTTTGTGACCCAAAACTGTTTGGCGTCGTTTGAAAATATTTATTTATTTCGTCTTATGTATGTCCCGTGCTGATATGTAGTTGGTAGAGCCATGCTGAAGCTATTACTGGTTTCAGCATGAATGGGTCGACTCGCCCGGGGTAGTACAACTCTCACACAGAAATTCCAGGAATTCGGTATCTTAACTCTGCCCTCCCAATAAATACTTGATAATTTAATGTATGTCCGGAAAAACTTTGAAAATCTGAATTTAGTAAAAAACCGGCATAATCTAAATACTAGAAACTGTAATAAACTGGTGGTCCCATGTTTCAGACTTAGCAAAACCAGCAATAGTTTTTTAGGTAATAGTGTTAGGTTCTACAATAAAGTCCCAAAGCATGTTACCGATTTGCCGGACTGTAAATTTAAGCGCCATGTCAAACGGGTTTTAGTTTCAAAAGGGTATTATAGAGTGGATGTAGGTGAATGATAGTGATGTCTGGAATTGACTCATCTCTGTGCATCCACTAAAAGCATTGTATAATGTATTGGAAATATATGTTAAAAAAATGTACCCGATCGAGTTTCTTGCCGGTTCTTCTCGATGACTGGGTTGTTTTCCGAACCGGTGTTAGTCTTTGACGTTCTTTTTTTTTTCTTTTTATTGTAGCACTGCAAAGTGACTGCACTATGTCTGATGGTAAGCACAGTACAGTCCAAAAACAATGGCGACCACCGAGTGACAAACTATCCATCGCCGGTCGCCGCTGTCATGCCGGCCTGCGAATAGCTGGATATGCACAGGCTGATCCCGAAACGCAACC
The DNA here is from genome assembly GCA_015888305.1 of Antheraea pernyi. Taxonomy (NCBI): domain Eukaryota; kingdom Metazoa; phylum Arthropoda; class Insecta; order Lepidoptera; family Saturniidae; genus Antheraea; species Antheraea pernyi. The sequence goes on along the minus strand of MU158747.1, from coordinate 211,530 downwards.
CGCAGAAGCGAATCACTATGACGGGCTTTTTCGCCATATACATGGTGGTTGCGACCCAGTCAGGCTGTAATACCTTACCATCCGCTTTCGCCATTGCCTCGTTCGTTACTCAGCAGGGTGCACCACGTCCAGGTGAGGTTGGCTTGGGTGTCTCAAGTCTTATGATGTTATTCGACACCCCTTACACCCCAAAGTGCCTTATTAGGGCCTAAACTGAATAAAGTATTTTTGATTTGATTTGAAATACCCACTTAATGTTACTTTTAGGCGGGATTACTCGATACAATGAGTAATCAAGCGAGATCTGCACCATATCACCATATAGCCTTAAAATCAACTGAATTACTCTCTTATAGTTGGTCGGTCTATAGATGTTTCATTGGTCACCGTAGTTTTCCGGCGCTCTCACTGACCAAACGAAACGCAACAATGTAAGCACTGTTACTTCACGTTGGTTTTCTGTGAGAGGGGGCAGGCAGGCTCGGTAGACGTTGTCCTAACCTGATAATAAAGAAAAATCTTATAATCAGGGTGCAGCGCCACCTACCGGGTCCAGTTGTAAATTTAAACCATTCTCGAGTCCATTCGAAGACATACAAATCATTTCATCAAAATCGGTGCAGTTAGGAAGAGTTAATTCAGTCACATACACACGGACAGAAGATGGTGGTTCTATGGTGGTAGAGCCACGCTGAAACTATTACTGGTTTCAGCATGAATGGGTCGGCTCGTCCGGGGTAGTACCACCCTCTCATAGAAAATCGACGTGAAGTAACAGTGCTTGCATTGTTGCGTTTCGTTAGGTCAGTGAGAGCGCGAGAGGCCTACCTCCCCTCCCTTCTCCTCCTCTCCGTCTGCCTCCCCTAAGCCCTTCCCCCAAAGGGTGGCAACGCACTTGCGACTCCTCCGGTGTTGTTGGTGTCCATGGACGGTGGTGATCACTTAACATCGGGTGACCCACCAGTTCGTTTGCCACTTATGACATAATAAAAAAAAAGTAGAATTATACTTAATACCTATCTATACTAATATTATAGAGCTGAAGGGTTTGTTTGTTTGAACGAATTAATCTCAGGAACTTTATTTCAGTGTTAAGTAGCTCATTTATCGAGAAAGACTATTATAGGCCTTATATCATCACGATAAGGCCATTAGGAGTGGATCACGAATGAAGAATGTTTCAAAATCTTATTTTTACTTTTGAGAGCTTCCACTGCGTGTAAGCGTTAACCCAAAGTAGCTATTCCATGTCGCGAGCAGTAGCTAGTATAGTCTTCTTCTTTTTCTTACCCTTATCCCACATAAGTAGGGTCGGTACAACATGTTTCTCATGTTGTAGTATATGATTTGGCTTAATTTTTACGATAGGCCGCCTGCCTGACACCAACCCTCCTTGGGATTATTTTGTTGTACCACTGTATTTATGATTATTATTATATAGTTACGAAGTCTGATGAGATCCTTAGCCTTACAATTTTTCTGTAGGCTTTAGCTTTGGTAGGCTATTTATAGTGTCTCTTTGAGCGGCACCACCGTTCCGGTTAAAAATAAAGTTCTTCAAGATTATGGTCTGCTTGCTATATTGCCATTTTTATGTAACAGAAAACTAGTCAAGTTTAGACTATTCCCGAGGACTGCATTTTTTTTTGAGGATTATATATGAGTATTATATTATATAGGAGTAGCTAATATAGTATAAATATATTATAACATAAATGTATAACATTGTCCCCCAATACTACGGTTAAACACAATACCGTCAGCTATTCCCAATCAGAACGGTTCCCACAATATTGAATCGACGTTGTTACCAAAGACTATAGCGGTATACAAGCGAACTGGTATGTTTCGAACGTGTGGATATAGCTCAGTGTAAATTGTTAACGCCCTGACGAACACCCTGTGTTGGAATATTTGCTTGACAAATGCAAACATTCTGTGAAATCTATCCGGACGTATCGTACCTAATATTCTATTAGAATTAGTAATTTTTTTTTAAGTTTCTTTAACCGCATTAAAAAATGTCGAGGCAGTCATAAGGACTGCCGACAGAAGTGAAAACTCAAAACTATGGAACTTAAAATGTGTTCTTTTTTGAATTTCATTATTTGTAAATTGAAATTATTATCATTAACCTTTCTTTCACGTCTATTAGCACTCGAAATAATAATTATATACATTTTTATACAGTTTATTAATAAAACGTATGGTGGGCTGCACAATCTCAATACAAGATATCAATATTAGATGTATACAGGTTCTTATATTACGCGTCGCTAGTCTAAAGTTCGGTCACGCTTACTAGCATTTCGTGACGCGAAATTATAAAAGTATCGCCTGCCAAAAAAATACCGCTCAAGGCGACTAAAAAGTTTTCAAAAAAAAATGGTAGGGGAAAAGCTTATTAGATCGCGTCACCGATGACCTCGACATGCTGGTGACGTATTACACTTCTGTCAGACGTTGTATATACTCGATTGTACTATATGCGTGTTTGAATTTTCGAATGGGTAAAATCTTGTTATTTCACGACACCGACTGTTACCGATAACGTTGACATGCTCGTGACTTTTTTTTTCCAATTTACTACGCTATTGAGCAAGCAAGGTCTTATCAGCTTCACCGGACTACTAAGGCGAGCGCTTAAGGCACTCAGCCGATTTTATTTTGACAACTAGCTTAAGGGTGCGCGGCACACCTCGGCTTTGGCTGTTGCCTGATACATGCATTTCGCGATCTATGTGAGCTAACCTAAGCTAAGCTAACTATTCATACACGAGTTGTTGAAACATATATGTGTACCAAGCATACATACCTCAATAACTCTTATATATATTTCGTATCGGATAATATTCTAAATTATTTCAGTATGCTCGAGACGTATTACGCTTGCGTCAAACTAGCGATGCGTAATATAACGGCCTGTGTACACATGAAACATTGATATTTTGTATTGAGCTGCTGCAGACCATCATATTTTTGATTACTTTATGAACTGTATGAAAATGTATGTACTTATTGCTCGGAGCGCCAACAGATTTGAAACTGGTGTTAATTAATGGTAGCGTACTTGCCGACCTCCATTTTTTTACTATAATTGCTCCGTTTCTAAAGAGTCATAGCGTTAAGTTATATAGTCTGTAATCTTGCTCAATAAATGGACAATTTATTTGATTGGCAGTTCAAGATATAAATAAATAAAAAAATAGTCTTTTGATATTTATAACATACTAGCTGACCCGTGCAACTTCGTCTGCGTCGAATCGGTTATGTAATTATTTACGACATCACATTAGAAAACTTAAAAATAACAGTATTTCTCCACTATTTAATGGATGTTATTATACCTATAAACCTTCCTCTTCAATCACTCTATCTATTTAAAAAAATCGTATCAAAATCCGTTGCGTAGTTTTAAAGATTTAAGCATACATATATAGGGACAGAGAAAGCGACTTTGTTTTATACTATGTAGTAATAAATATTCAGCAAATAAAGTTATTGTCATAGATCGCTTGGTATTTCCTCTTCAGTTTTAATTGTGAGATCATAAATATAATGGCATTAAAGTCAAATTAAAAATATTCTAATAATTTAGATTCGTTTTGAATGGAGGCTTATATAGATACTTAAGAAAATTCAGAGATGTTCAAAACATTTATCCTCATTATCTCTATACTAGGATATAAGGTCCTATTGTCGCGGAGTCTTTACAAAGGCTGTAAACGTACGATATCTGTACTTGCTTAATTAAGAATCGTTCTCCCGGCAAACAGGAAATGTAACGGAGGCTCCAACGGGGCGCATTAAAACGAAGAACAATTAACAATGTAAATAAGTAATGCTTAACATTCATTCCGCTTGTCTATCTTAAGGTTTGAGATCTTTTGTTTTTCTTTTTCTTTCTTTCAAACAAGAAATACAGCATGTATACTAGCTAATACTCGCGGCTTCTGTGAAAATGATTTTGCAATTTCATGGTAAACTCGTGTTTTGTTTATCAATTGTATGCTTTTTATATTCTTTGTTCACTGTGACTTTCTCATTGTCTCATCTCTCTTCTCCGTATCTTAACCAATTTTCTTCATTAGTTTTTTGTCTTGTAGCTATTGACGAGTGTTATTAATAAAAAAAGGAAGAAACGTTTTTTTTCTTGACGGTTGAAGCTCGACCACTTGACGAGCATATATATAATTCTTTTGATGAGACTGAACTCCTCTAAAACGGTTGGACAGATTTTGATAAAAAAAAAATTGTATGCTCAAAGGGATTCAGAAATGGTTTAGATTCACAATCAGACTCGGTAGTTGGCACCACAGTTGAATTTTAGGATTTTTTTATTATCAAGGCGAGACAACGTCAGCCAGTATTTATAGCCGCTAGTATCTTATGATGATAAGATAATACGTAATAACTGCTTAACCCCTATGAAAAAGCATAATTATATCCGGTCTAGATAATATTCAGAAAAAGTGTTGTTAAAATCAATTCAGCCTTTTCAGAGAAATAGTCCAGATAAGGGATATTTCAAGTTTACGGTTGCACCTATTTGGTTAATATTTTTTTTATTGTGTTTGTCATTATTACGACGAACCTTGTATGAAATAAAAATTTTGAAATATAAAAAAAATAAAGTAAAAAATCTCCATATAGAAAAATGAGTGAGTTAATGGTACAGAAGACATTTGGGAGATACGACTTAGAGTTTTATAACTGGTCGCCTGTTCGGTGTCAACCCTCGTTACGATCTCCTTGTTTGTATTTAACTTACGATAGCTACACAACTATATTCAAGTTTAAGGCTTTTCATTATTAAAATTTCAGATTTAATAATGTACACATGATACAGCATACATTTTTCATTAGTAAATCTCTTGATAAACAACCCAGAATTCTTCATATTTGAATAACCAACTTTTCTAAAATTATACAATATCCTCATCGATTCTTTCTAGCACGGAGACTACTATATTAATATTTGTTTCTTATGCATTTGATATGTAGATAAACAGCTCGTTTTCTGTTTGTAGACAAGAAAAAAAGGCGGACAGAATTAAACCCACCTCTTAAATTATTGTTTGCTCCATTCAATTTAAGTAGAACACATGTTACGACAAAATTCCCGTTACAGTGTTTTAGAAAATAGGGTAATAAATTTAAAAATATTACAATAATGTCCCTTAATATCCTAGAAACGATAGTGATGTGCTGTTAATAGCCCATAACGAGAACTCAAGAGGCAGTTTGTCATATGGCAGCCGTTAAGGAAAGATAAGCACGTTCGGAACTTGTTCCGTATCCTCACATAAAAATGTGCTCTTATCACTTAGTATTTAGGATTGCTGTCAATAAATTGTTAGTAGACAGTAAACCAGCGTTCCATGAATCATGATAACCGTAGGCTCAAATACTCGCTCATGTTATCTGGCCTTTTGAAGTTTATTTGGCTGTTCTATATTCATACCGATATAAGTTATCACCAGTATTTCTTGTAAGGGGAAATATAAAGCTCCGTACATAAATATCGTAGTGGACGTTACTTTGCACTTTAGCCTGAAATTGATTGGCCGCTGCGACGTTTCACTACATCAAAAAACGCTTGATTTTATTTCCGCGGGGTATACCGAGAAAGTTAAATCTGAAACTAGTAACAGACAGATCAAAATACAGGTAATGGGTATAGTAATACTACAAAAAGTAATTAAAAATACATCCTTGGATCGATCTGAAGATGAACTCTTCAATGAGAGAAGAGAGAACTCTTCAGAATTGAATAGGAAATGTATATTAATTGTGATGTTGCTAGGCTTATGACGATCCAAGACAATGTAAGTCTAACTATTCCGGACCTAGGGAGGATGGGTCGGGGGGCCCATCTTCCCATTGCACAGGTCTGGTGGACGGAGGAGACGGCCGGTGTGTACCCGGCTGTCTCCTAACAAGTAGTGGCCCGGCGGCGGCGTTTTCGCTGCTGGGCCAACCGCTGGGGCGGCACGATGAAATCTATAGAGATCTCGTGTCGCCCCAACTATAGCGGCAGAAGTACACCGTGGGGTTTTAGTCCGTGCGAGTCGGACATAACCCACTCTCTCCCCCGAGGGAGTGGTGTATCCATAAGGGATTTCCCCACGTAAAAAAAAGGTATCTAACTATTGTCAACTGCTGTATTGTTAAAGCCGATAACCGAGAAAATTTTGCCAGTACTACAGGAAAAAATACCAATGGATTCCGGGTTGGTGGGCGTAGTTGTTTTTGAATTTCATTATGCTTCCCTCTAAGTGTTGTTAATAATTTCGACCGATTCTAAGCGTATTTTTTTTACAGTGATAGACTGCGTAGTCTCAGGATGGGGACCCTGGTCAGAATGCGACACGACTTGCGGCTCCGGTAGCATGGAACGGAGTCGGCGGATTGTACAAGCGCCAGCTCATGGTGGGAAACACTGCCCGTCTCTGATCCAGCGTCGTGCCTGCCAAGAACATCATGGATGTGGGGTGGACAGCGATATACCTTTACGAGGTGAGCTCAATGGGTACAGACATTCTTTGCGACCTTGTTAAAAAAATGGTCATCCACACTTCAAAGTTAATTTATTGATGTCCTGTGCACTTTTTGCACCGTTTGGCCATAATCTCATCTGAGGTTTAATGACAATATGGTCTAAGGTGGTAACGTTAAACGTAGAGAAGGACCCGAAAGGGCAGCTGCCGGAACATATCAACAAGTGCTTGACAACAGATTTTCAAATTGAGTGTAGCTAGCTTAGACTTAGAAAAAACCCTACCATCATTCTATTGGGTTTTCCTTCTCCGAAAACCCCAACTAAGTTCCTAGGATTCAAACCTACGCATATTAACGCGGCGTCCAGACACGCCATGAACGAAGCCATCATCGTTACTTATTATTGGTAGAAATTGCTTAAAGAAGGTACAGAATAATAATAAATATCTCCAGAATATTAGTGCAACCATTAGTAAATAGCTACCAAGTTAAAAAGCTGTCGCCAAATATCTATAAGTGTTCTGGCTGCTGCAGTTAAGACTGAACTCTCCTCTAGGTTCAGCGTCTTATCATCTTAGATTACATCGTTATTTGATGTGAGGCAAGATTATCTGCGGTGGTAGAGCCACGCTGAAGCTATTATTGGTTACAGCATGAATGGGTCGGCTCGCTCGGGGTAGTACCACACTCTCGCAGGAAGCCGACGTGAAGTAACAGTGCTTGCATTGTTGCGTTTCGTTCGGTCAGTGAACGCCCCGGATAACCCCCCTCCCCTCCCCCTTCCCCACTCCCCCTCTGTCAAACACAGGGTAACAACGCACTTGCGACTCTTCTGGTGTTGCAATTGTTCGTTTGCCTCCTATGATATATAAAAAGATTGTAATGCAACGCTAAAATATATAAAGTATAGAATAAAATCTATATCAGCCTGTACAAATAAACCTATTCAAGCAGTTAATCATTTATATATATAGAAGAATAACCGACGATTCGTCTCATAAGATGATGAAAAGGGGGATTTATGAAAATTTACCATTTTCCGTTACTCAGTTATTCTTTCATATGTAAATTATAGAGCTATATAAAATACAGACAATGACCGCATAGAAAACTCGTGTGAAACCACGGCAAATTGATAGTATAATTTTATTGTAAATAACTTATTTGTCCTCTTTTCTCTAAGTACTATTTACACTTAATATTCTAAATGTGAAAGGAAATCTGTCCGTTTGTTCACTTTTCGCAAAACAAACCTCTGAACTGTTAGCAATTACATTCGGACTGAAGTAAGTTCTAACCTGGAGTAAGGCATAGGTCAATTTTTACCGTGGACATTGTGTAAAATATACAGACGACATCGCGGATAAAGGCAGTTGATTATAATCCGTACTAAAGTACCCTAAAGTACTGTTCCCGATGATTACGTAAAATCTACATTCACGCGAGCTAAGCCGCGAACAAAATCTAGTCTATAATACATTGAAGTACTATAATAGAATATCTTTCTTATTCTTCTTATGTAGATGAAACAGCAATGCTCCTACCTGGAGGCCTGTCCGTGAGCCGCCATTCCAACGAGACGGTCGACATCCGCAAGAATCTTCGCCTACGAAACCCTGATGATCCCGAGTCTAATTCCCACAGAGAGTAAGTAAATAAGAAATTGTATAAAAATTTCTGAATAATAACAAAATTGCAAGTACGTAAAGCATAATTCATTTCAAAAACTTGCTTGATTAATTAGGGGTGAAAATAACTCCAGTAATACAGTAAAGAATATATATTTTTAGGTACAATATATAGCGGTGTATAGTAGAATTCGAATCCGGATGTCATTTTATTTTGTATTTTATTTGCAACTAATCTTCTAGATAATTACTACTATTGTCGAATAGATAATATTACAAATGTCTTGTGATAATTTCAATGTTCTGTCAAGATGGTGGTCCCCTTGTCAGAACTTTCTGTGGTGTTTTTATGTCATCTCAGAATTCATGCTCCGTTTTATTATTTCCCATCCAATTGTGCACGATAACCGAATTATATTACGTAAAATACCACCAATATTACAAAATATAGAGTCTATAACACAAAATTATGAATAAAATATAAAATCCACAGTATGACAGACATAAGATCCCGCCATAAACTTAAAATCAGATCTTTGTAATATAGCGTCTGTTGTTGTTATGCTCAAAAGATGGCGCTAAACGGTAAAAGTGCATAGAACACGCATGTAATTGAACTCCAACGGGGAAGAAATTTTGGTGATTTCAAGGACTTATAGAGTTTTATTTATATAAATGGGACAAAGAAAGTTAGAAATGGATATATTTATGAATTTATTATATTTTTTTATCTTTGACAAGTCTTTTGTGTCGAATGTGAAAGTTATTTTCATGGAATTCATGCTTCAACGGAGTTTATATTATTCATATTTCCTTGTAAGAACAAATGAATGGAAAGGAATGTTTATTGTTATAAATATATTCAATACTAATACAGAATCGAATTATCTTCTATTTTTATGTTATGTGATTTAAAAGAAATGTATTATGTTTCGTTAATTGACTTTAAAAAAAGTAGAGGTAGTCGTAAGGACTGTCAACAGAAGTGAAAACTGAAGCCAATAGAGTAACTGTGTTCTTTTTTTAACCGACTTCGAAAAAGGTGGAGGTTACTACGTTCGGTTGTATATTTTTTTTAAATGTATGTTAATCGATATCTCCTTCAACTATGAACAGTTTTGGCATTGACTTCAAATATATTATTAGGTAGCGCGAAAATCAATATTTTTTATTTAATTTGGTTAATTTAATAAATCAGTTATTTTTCGCTTTTTAGTACCTTATTAGTTTTTACGTCGAAGACAGTTTATTTTTATTTGTAAAATTTTATTTTTTAAATCAATTATTGTGTGAATTAATAAAATTTCATAATTTGTAAATTGAAATTATAAATTGGAACTTTCTTGAAGATAACCTACAATCACTACGAAAACTAACCGAGTTGTAAACCACCTATGAGAGTACTGCGACTGTGACAGTGTGCGATTTCTGTAGTCATAGTTATTGTGTACATGTGCTATGTATAAGTATGTTTAAAGACTAGTGGACTGTAAATAGTGCATGTATCTTCCTATTGTGGTAGAGTCACGCTGAAACTATTACCGGTTTTAGCATGAATGGGTCGGCTCGCTCGGGGTAGTTTCTCGCAGAAAACCGACGTGAAGTAACAGTGCTTGCATTGTTGCGTTTCGTTCGGTCAGTGAGAGCGTCGGAGGTCCACCTCCCTTCCTCTCTCCTCTCCCTCTCCATCCCCTAACCCCGCCTCCAAAGGGTGGCAACGCCCTTGCGACTCCTCTGGTGTTGTTAGTGTCTATGGACGGTGGTGATTGCTTAACATCAGGTGATCCACCTGTTCGTTTACCACCTATGACATAAAAAAAAGGATTTCTGTGTTCCTGTTTAAATTGTATTACATCACATTGCAATACACGGCATTTTCAGTTATTCACGCGCATAGCAATATTGTAATCTTTAGCCATAATGTACGACCATATCAGCCATTTCAGCCGAATAGCCACCTGTGCAAATACAATGTGGCTATTGTGTGCTGTTTCAATTTCCCGATGTACAAAGTGGAAATGATTTCAGGTATTGCGCCCAGTACGAGGTGACCAAGGTGTCGAAGGCTTGCCACGCTGACTCCGACTACAAAGCGTTGAGAGAAGGTACATTTTTCATTAACAGATAATATTCATTCATATTGTAACGAGAGTTCTATTCGGTTTTAGCGTCTCCTGTATTTCGACAAGAGTCAATAATGCAATGCGGAATTCAGATTAAAGCCTTGTAAGATACGAATTTTCCGGCCGAAGTTATAAATATTATGAGGGATTTTTTTTCGGACGGAAATTTAGTTTGTTTAGTCCAGGTTTAATTCCAAAACGGATTGATCGATTTCAATGAAATTCTGTACACGAAACGTTAGAAATCCTTTATCTATTTAAAAAAAGTCGAGTAGTCATAAGGACTGCCGACAGAAGTGAAAATTCAAATTAATAGAATAACTGTGTTAATTTGTATATTGAAATTATTAGATTAATATCACAGAGCGACTAGAGAGTAGTATTTCATAGACTTAGTTCGACCGGTGAAATATTATTCTGTTGTCCGCAGGTTCGAATCCCGGCGGATACCGGCATTATTGATACATAGGGGCCATTCAAGTATTACGTAAACCGACTTTTTGTAATTCCGGACCGCCCCCTCCCCCTGGTCAGCAAAAGCAAGAAATGCTCTTACCCTCCCCCCAAGCTTACTTAAACATTTATCTAAATCTGCTCCAATTTAATAAAGAAATATTGCTGACGTAATCACTATCCGGACCCCCATCCCCCATGTCATCAAAAATAAGCAAATCAAGGACCCCCTCCCCCCATCAGTGCTTACGTAATACTTGAATCGCCCCATACCAATATTTTTTACGGAAATCACATACATTTACTAAGTTAAATTGGTAACACTATCGGATAACGGTGAAGGAATACATCGTGAGGAAACCTGAACCTGAGAAATATTGTTCTAGAACTTTGGATTTCTTAGAGTTTGAAATCACCAATACGTCGTGGGCCGGCGTGGTGATTACGCCCATTACCTTCTTATGGCAAGAGGTCTATAACCCGCAATGGGGTCTCTTATAGGCTGATGATGACATAAAACTACAGTTCTGGAACTATAGATAAGTTCGATTCAATATCATAAGTAAAAAAAAACATGATATTTTAACGAAACAAATGCCACGATAACGCACACATACGTAAATTAATATTATAACACCACACTATCATATATAAAATGTGGAAATAAGATGGCATATTCTCAATATCGGTGGTGAGAAAGAAATAGTTATATGTTGCTTAGATACGGGCGCTTATGACGTATCTATCGCTTTTTAGTTATAAATTCATTAGTGCGATTAGTTCGTTTCCATTCATTGATATACAAAAACCCAAGATGCACACTTAACGTCTAATAGCCGGCACACAAAAATAAGTGCATTATGCAGTCATTTCAAATAGTCTTGTGTCGCTTGCGTCCTTCTACAAACAACTTTAATTCATTCAGGTAAGGTTGAATTTGCAAAATTATAAGTTTATCGTGTGTTATAACTACGTATGTATATTGAGGAGTTTTTGCGGCCGGTTTTGAACGCTACTTTTATTCGAGACTGCGTGTGCCTTGGGGTTTTATACGTAAATGTTTCCATTGCACTCAGGTAACACGGTGTGCGTGATGTGCGAGACCGCGGCACTCCGGCGTGATTTGAAATGGCGATGCAGCGGTCACGGCGTCGCGGGTTACACGACACGGTTCTACGCACTCGTCGCGCCGCACTGTCACGGCAAATGGGTGAAATCGGAACAGAATCTCGACAAGAGCAGCGAATGTTGCACGAACCCCGATTTCATATTCGTATAATTAATATTACTTATCTAAGATATTGATTGTAACATCTAAAGTTTTAGAATATAGGTGTTAGGGGTCATTCAAGTATTAGGTAAGCACTGATGGGGGAAGGGGGGTCCTTGATTTGCTTATTTTTGATGACATGGGGGTTGGGGAGTGTTGGCGCGCATTATATATTTAGGTTTCCGGACGCCCAAGCATCCCTTCCGACCACCTTCCTTCCTTCCAACGACTTATGCTTCCATCTTAACGTGGACGCAACGAAAAGGATACCTCGTATATTCAACGCAAAAATTATTGGAGTCACCGATCATTAATATTATGAAGTTTAGTGTTAAAACCTCATAGACGTTAAAACCAATACAGTGTTAACAATTTAGTTAAATAACGCCGCGAGTGACGTGCAATTGAAACCCGCATCACCAAGATCGGTGAGTCCGCATTTCCATAATTTCCGCAAACATTTTAGGGAGTCTGGATGGTGATTATAATAATAATAATAATAGCCTTTTATTCCAAAACATAGGGTTACAAGAGGTCCCTAAGTTCGGTGTGCCTTTTGGCATAGGCCTCCTCCAATTCCTTCCAATGGATCCTGTCACTTGCTACTCTCAATCAGAACGGTCCCACTGTCTGTTTTAAGTCATCTTCCCATCTCCTGTCTTGACGACCCCTTCCTCTTTTACCGTCTCTTGGTTGCCAAAGTGTGACTTGTTTGCTCCATTTGTTAATGGTGTGGCGTAGCAAATGTCCAGCCCATCTCCATTTTTGTACGTCTATCCGGGTAAGAATATCTGTAAGTTTTGTTCTTGTTCTAATGTCTACGTTCCTGACTCTGTCTTTGATTTTTAACCCCAGCATGCTTCTTTCCATTACTCGTTGGCATTTTGTTAACCGTGATTACGTCAGCAATATTTATTTAAATTTCAATTAGAACAGATTTGAATATACTTATATAAATGTTTATGTAATTATGAGGGGGGAGGGTTAAGAACACTGGTTACTTTTGCTGAATAGGGAGGAGGGCGCGACTAGAAATTACAAAAATTCTGCTTATGTAATACTTAAATGGCCCCTTATAATAATAGTTAACACGCGAAGAGTTTTTCTTATATTTCTTATTTCTAAGTTTGTTGCAATTGTATATCTAAACAGAATATAGATATTGTCAGTATCTGGATTTAGGACTACATTTTTATTGTTATATTAGTGGACTTGGCAGATGTTTTGTCTTGATAACAGAAAAATCCTAAAATTCAACAGCAGCGTCACCTACCGGGTCCAATTGTGAATCTAAAACATTCTTGAATCCACCTAAACACAAAAACTTCATCGAAATCTGTACAACTGCTTAGGAGGAGTTCACACGGACAGGATAATTATATGAATCGTACAGAATCATAGGCGGCTATCTACATTTTTAGGAAAAATTAGTTTTTTTATGTGGCAAAACAGTACATTTTAAATAAAAAACGATCTATAGATTTATAGCCTTTTAATCTACAAATTACAATACAGTTTATACATCAATCATCACTGCTATACTTTAGATAAGAAACATTTTTTCCACTTTGCCAATGTTACGTACCCGTCGTAACAGTAACTTTTCTTCTTATATATATTTATCATTGTTTAAATTTTACATTTGCCTCCGGTATATATTGTACTGTGATAAACACCGGAGGATAATCTGTCATAGTTCATATAAGGAATGTGGTTGGCGGACCTTGCTGCACGCCCATTGGTGCACGCGCACGAACACCCGCGCCACAACGTCCATTATTCGAAATCAGATACAACAGTTCTCTGTGAGTGGTCTTACGCGAAAGTTACGATTTTCTCCTGGCGGTTTCACGAGCCCCAAAACCTAAAATATTCGCGACAAAACCCTATCGTGCAATCGTGCTGTACACGGAATAAACAATAACCAGAGCCTTGGAAACCCAGTATCAAGAATATTGCGGCTCGACCACCACAATATTCCTATGATACAGCCAAATATGAGTTGAAGTGTAGATAGCCGCCTATGATTGTATACGACTCATATATTATACCTTGACCTATAAAGATTGCAATGAGTTTATACATATGGCCTATTGAAAAGTTAAAATATATATTTCTTATAGGTTTTAATCTTTGATCACGATCGTATCTATGGTTAAATGACCATGTAGTCTAAGATGGTAAATACGATAAACCTTTTTTTTTTAACGCGGATAACTCTCTTCACAGACATTGCCAGGTCCCCAGGGGAGGTAATGAACTGAGTCACACGATAACGATAAACACGATAAACCTAGAGTAGCTTGCTCTCAAGTGGAGCTGCCGGAATACACATAGTAAACAGATGCTTGGCGACAGATTTTCAACATGAGGCATGAGAACAGGAGGGTATCTAGCAAAGTGCACTTAGAAAAAGCCCTACCGCCATGCAAGCAGTGTCCGTACCTCTTCATAGTACTACGAAAATTGGTGTGGGACTGACAGTTGCTTCTATAGTATACACCAGCGGTTGTCAACTACCGTATCGCGACACTGGTGTTTCGGAAACACATGTGGAGTGTGTAGCAAAATTTAAAAAAACTATAACTTTCGTTTACAGTTACATGTTACAGTTACATGTTACAGTTACAGATGACACTGATGACAGTACGTTAGAGATACTAGAGTATCTAAACTTTTGCATGTATGTGTGTGAGGGTGTCGCGAATTTGGAAAGAGTGTGTTAGTGTGTCGCTGAGTAAAACAGGTTGAGAACTGCTGGTATAGTTTTCCATATAATATATTCTATAGTTTTCTATGGGCATTAGCCTTCCTCGATGAGTGAACTATCTAACACTGAAAGAATTTTTCAAATCGGACCAGTAGTTCCTGAGATTAGCGCGTCCAAGAAAACAAACATGTTTGTTATTAATAGTGTGCTTGGAAACCGTGTCGATTGAATCAGATTCGAAATCTAAAGTAATCCTGAACAATATTTTATAATGAGGTTAAAGCATGATGGTGGGATTTTTTCTAATACCTAAATTGGTAGTTATCGTCCTCAGTTTGATACGTCTTGCAAAGTACTTATAACTGTGTTCCGATTCATAGATTTGAAAACCTGTCTATCTGTCACAATAGTGTATAGTCACAATCCAGTTACAATTAGGTCTCATTTTCTCTTACATATTTAGTACAGTATAAAAGAGAAGGAAGCCAATTATTTGATTGGAGTAGGTTCAACTTATGCCAAACAGCTTCCAGGAGCAGTCGCAAATACTATACGACTAGTGGGACGTTCTAAACTACTTTCTAACAATAGTATGAAGCGAGACATGTTAATCAATCTCGCCTCCACTCCTCGCTCGCCCCTTTAATCAAACTTAGGTCTGTTTGTTATTTAAGATCAATAAAATCTAAGTTGTTATGTAAAAATAAATAAATACGAACGGCTTATGGATTATAGCTGTAAGCTTTTTAAGATATTTAAAATTCCATAACATTTGAACAATATAAATGAACATTATTAATTTCGTTTGATATTTTTATCAAAATGTTGTCAGGCTTCACAATGTAAAAGGAAGATCGTTTCTTGAATAATTGATTCATTTGCATAAATAATATCAAAGCTTAATAGTTACAAACGATTTCGATATGAATACTTATCCTTACATAGTATAAAACAAAGTCCTCTGCCGCGTCTGTCTGTCTGTTCGCGATAAACTCAAAAACGACTGAACGGATTTTCATGCGGTTTTTACCAGTAGATACAGTGATTCATGAGGTAATTGTCGGTATATAATTTGTCAAGGCTATTTAATATCAGGGCGGGACACCGTCCGCCGGGCCCGCTAGTATAATATATAAACAACAAATAGAAAATGAGATATGGGTTATTTGACGCTATATTACAATATTATAGAGGAAGTTTGGTATTGGTATTCTATTATTCTAACCAATATTATAAATGCGAAAGTGTGTTTTTTTGTTGCGTATGTATGCCTTAATGGCACAACCGATTATCATGACAATTTGAATACACGTTATCAGAAATACAGATAAGGATGTTGGGTACATTTTCTAGAAAATACCATTTGCGAGGGATGGAGATATTGAAGTTATTAAGACTTCTTCCTTCCAACTTTTGGCGAGAGAAAATATAGTGATGAAACTATAACATGCCGGTAGGGCTTCTTCTAAGTACGCATGGATACCTAACACCACCTTGAGGTTGAAAATCTGTCGCCAAGCATCTGTTGGCGTATTCTAGCAGCTTCAGCGTGTTTACCATTTTAGATAACACATGGTCATTCATCATCAGATGAGTTTGTGATCAAACGCTAATACCTATAAAATATAAAAAAATGGTCAAGTATACGCGAATACATGAAATATAAAACAGACAGCTGTGTTAAAACAAAGTGTGTGTGTACTTATGTACACGCGTTAGAAGTTATACTTCTTGGGCGTAACAAGACAAAAATCTTTTCAAAATTTTTATCTTTCGCCTTAATCTACGTTTGTAGAAAAAACGACACTAACAATAGAAAATGTTGACTATAGCTAACTTCATAGTGTCGGTTTTTCGTGACGGTGTGCGCGCGCATTGTAAAAATTTACTCTCATCATTTTTCCCTAACGCGCCAAAAGAAGTATAATATTTTCAAAAATATCAACAACATTAGAAAATATGCAGTAATTTTTAATATATAAAATTAAGCTTAAAACACATCTAAGGTGGCAATTTTCGTTATAACTATCACTGTCGAAGGTGATCCAATATATATGCAAATTTGAGCCCGGACCGCGGACAAATTGCGTTTAAGCAGAAATAACCGACCCCAATACGCGATACACAGGGACGGAGATTTTTTACCGTTTACACTACGAATGAGAGGAAGAAATCCTATTTCCATCCAAAAGCTAGTACATAATATGGCTTTGTTGCCGTGAATACGTCTTTAAATTTGCTACCATACAGGGGTAATCCAAAAAGCCTAATGATAACAAAATTGGGGGATACAGTTTGGCAGTGTAAATTCGAATCTAATTTCTGCATCTAAAATTATATCATTGAATAGCTAAAGGATCAAAGAATTTATTACCCTAAGTCAGCACTGTAATACATTGCACGCGGTTTAGGGGGAAGCGCCGCCATTTTGAGGTAATTTTCAGATTTCCATTTAGTATAACATTCGACTCAGTGAGGATACCACGTTTTTCAGTCAACAACTCTTGTCAAAGTCTATCGATTATATATAAATTATTAGTGTAAAATCGTGACTGTGTATATAATAAGGTGTTAAAACGAAAAAAAAAAATCTAGAAATATATAATGTCAGTCTATACGCGTCGAAAATCCAAATCCTAATATAGAAATCGTATAGGGTTGGAGAGAGCATCTTAAAACCAATCGAATGGTACCAATAAAATAACATATAACCGAGTCAAGCAGTGGAGGCAACGTAAAAAAGTGAATGTGGCCGAGCGGATCACACATACCTATAATTAATAAAGTTATAACATAGTAATTATTCGTTAGGTTGATTTATTCCTGAACCCGTTAAATGGAACAGTTGCCATCATAAACAAAACATGGAAACCCGGAGGGCTTCTTATGATTATGCCATACATAAATAATAATAATTTATATAG
The DNA here is from genome assembly GCA_015888305.1 of Antheraea pernyi. Lineage (NCBI taxonomy): Eukaryota > Metazoa > Arthropoda > Insecta > Lepidoptera > Saturniidae > Antheraea > Antheraea pernyi. Next base: position 193,921 of record MU158747.1, on the reverse strand, counting down.
GAAGTATCGCTCGTTACGAGTTTTATTCACGTACAACAAACGGCCGTGTAGTGACAGACACACCGCATTTTTTTTTATTCCAAATTTTTGCTAATGAAACACGAATTCTGAAGTGCCACAAAAAATATAAAAATTCCTTCTCAGCGAAACTGTTAAGAAAAGATATAGGGTACTTACTTCTAGAATGTTTTACAATTTAATTTAACGACATTTCTCTTGAATATATTAATAATTTAAGTTACAACGTAGTCTTATTAGATTATAAGTAGATGTAATCTATAGTTTATTATAAACATGTTTTGTGAATACATATCTGTTTGAGTGATGTATATAAAATATGTTAAATAAAGTAATTACAACATAATTGTATTTTTATTAAAAATTAAAAAGGAAACGAAGAGTTTTTATCCTTTAAAGGTTTTAACTTTTGACCACAATCTTGTCCGATGTTAAATGACGACCTCTATAATTTCAAAAAATAATCTGATCCCTTCCCCTCAGAACCCAAAACCTTTATTACGTAAAATACGCAACCTCTAAAACTTAAAGTAATAATCTCAGTATTGTATGATAACTGTTTCGACGAGCTCTATAACATAAACTGTCTGCCAAGTAGTAATTCCGAAGGAATGTATGAAACAAAAAGTTTATCGAAATTTATTGCTTGCACGTGTTTACAACTTAAATTATTAACTCAAACAATAGTTCTATAACAACCTATTGTTTCTTTGAAATCCCTAAAAGCTGCATTTAAGGTGGTTAGGACAGCGACTTACTTTGATCATTAGTTGTTGATCACTGTCCAGGAAACTGTGCTATGTGATAAAAGCTACCTAAGTAAAATGAGTTCAAAACGAAAATTAACAACACTAATATACGCTGATAAACTAAAAGCGATAGAAGTAGTGAAAATTCTCTATTTATCATAGAAAATCTAATCGATTTAGAATTTAAAATAAAAAAGTGTGTGTGTACTTATGTACACGCGTTAGAAGTTATACTTCTAGGGCGTAACAAGACAAAAATCTTTTCAAAAAATTTATCTTTCGCCTTAATCTACGTTTGTACGTTGTAAGAACAATAGAAAATGTTGACTATAGCTAACTTCATGGTGTCGGTATTTCTAGACAATGTGCGCGCGCATTGTAAAAATTTACTCTCATCTTTTTTCCCTAACGCGCCTAAAGAAGTATAACTTCAAAAACAAATCACAGACTTTTTCAGTGGACTAAACTTTAAATAAAGTTTTATTTTTATATAACCCGTGTATGTATTTTATTTTACCACTTCTTTTAGTGCATTCGGGGAAAAATAGGAACTGTATATTAACTCATCAATCACTCTCTAACAGAAACCCTTGATAAATTTAAAAAAACTCTATATCTTTAAATATTTTTTGTTTCCCTTGGTTTTTAACTTAACGAGGTTCCACTATACTAACTATTATTATTAACTAATGTTATAAGTGCGAGTGTGAATTGTTTATTTACCCTTTTACGCCTTAACTAGACAATTGATCATTATGAAATTTTATTGTCAGAGGAACAGAAAGGCCATGCGGTATATCTATTGAGAAAAAAAGTACTGTTCTCGAAGAATTAGTTAAAGCGAAGCCATAGGCAAAGACTAGTGTAATATTTATGGTATATATTAACCTTTTTTTGCAACTTCTTCTGCCTTACAACTTATTTACAATTATGTCAGACTTGATTGAGATAACCATAGAGTAGGTAAATCAAATCTTTTCTTTTGGTATTATTAATATAGATAACTTAGAAGTTTTTGTAACGCTATGATTTCCCAAAGTAGTCTATGTCCTCACCCCCGAACGTGTAGAAAGGGGTCGATGTCAGTGAAAAAAAAATGGGTGTCCATGAGATTTAAATGACGGTAAGCGATGAGGAGCACATTTAAGTGAATCGTGGATTTAATTTTGCTTAGCTTGCATAAAACAATACACATGGTGTTTACTTAAACTTCTTTATAATATGAGAACATATCTATCAATATAAATGATAAAACCACCCTTTCAAAACATTTTTACGTGTTTTTTTTTGCAACCAATCCTCTAGTAGATTATTACTGCCCTTGTTGAGTAGGTAACTTACAAGATGGTGGCCGCCTTGTTGGAACATTCCAGGAAGTTTTTGTGGCAAGTCATCCATCCTCCGTGTTATTATCCACTTCACTTCTACCAAATAACCAAACCATATTATGTAAAATACCACCAATATTACAAAGTACAGAGACAAATAACACAAGATTAGGAATAAAATACAAAATCCACTATATGAGAATAAAACACAAACAGGACAGAGAAAAAGAGGAAGACCCAATGCACGCTGGGCAGACGACATGACAAGAGTAGCAGGTACTCAATGGCTGCGAGTGGCAGAAAACAGAGAACATTGGTCATCTCTGGAGGAGGCCTTTACCTTTCATTGAGAGGGTTCTTGCTATTGTTTTTTTTTTAAGTGAAACTTCTGTAGGCGCATGAGGGTAAAATTTTTACAGATGTAACGTCACGCAGGTATGCAACGGAAGTGACGTCATTTGCAGTAAACACAGATTTTTCATTTTTTTTTTTTTTTTTTTTTTTTTTTTTTTTTTTTTTTTTTTTTTTTTTTTTTTTTTTTTTTTTTTTTTTTTTTTTTTTTTTTTTTTTTTTTTTTTTTTTTTTTTTTTTTTTTTTTTTTTTTTTTTTTTTTTTTTTTTTTTTTTTTTTTTTTTTTTTTTTTTTTTTTTTTTTTTTTTTTTTTTTTTTTTTTTTTTTTTTTTTTTTTTTTTTTTTTTTTTTTTTTTTTTTTTTTTTTTTTTTTTTTTTTTTTTTTTTTTTTTTTTTTTTTTTTTTTTTTTTTTTTTTTTTTTTTTTTTTTTTTTTTTTTTTTTTTTTTTTTTTTTTTTTTTTTTTTTTTTTTTTTTTTTTTTTTTTTTTTTTTTTTTTTTTTTTTTTTTTTTTTTTTTTTTTTTTTTTTTTTTTTTTTTTTTTTTTTTTTTTTTTTTTTTTTTTTTTTTTTTTTTTTTTTTTTTTTTTTTTTTTTTTTTTTTTTTTTTTTTTTTTTTTTTTTTTTTTTTTTTTTTTTTTTTTTTTTTTTTTTTTTTTTTTTTTTTTTTTTTTTTTTTTTTTTTTTTTTTTTTTTTTTTTTTTTTTTTTTTTTTTTTTTTTTTTTTTTTTTTTTTTTTTTTTTTTTTTTTTTTTTTTTTTTTTTTTTTTTTTTTTTTTTTTTTTTTTTTTTTTTTTTTTTTTTTTTTTTTTTTTTTTTTTTTTTTTTTTTTTTTTTTTTTTTTTTTTTTTTTTTTTTTTTTTTTGTAAAACAAAATTTTTTTTTTTTTTTTTTTTTTTTTTTTTTTCTATTTTTTTATTATTTGTGTTTCTATTTTTCTAAAGTTTTAGATTTGTATAAATATAAACAAGACTTATAAATTAGTTCGCCAAAGAAGTTTCACTTCTGACATGTGTACTTTGTACGCACGCACTTTTTTTTTTCAAATGTACCATAACTAGTAAGTTAGTTTAAAATGTAAATAACTCTATATACACATTGTTACTGAAAGAGAAGCAAGAAATAAAAGGCTTTTTTATTTTTATTTATTTATATGACAATCTAAGATAACGTCAAACCTCCATATTTGAAGTTGACGAATTGTCTAAAAATCAACATGAGGTAAGCACGGATTCTACATGTAATTGAAAATCGTGGCGATTGGTCTATGAGACAAAAAGTTTGGGGAGCTGAGCTAATTTTTTTTTATTATTGTGGTACTGCAAAATGACTGCACTGTGCCTGATGGTAAGCACAGTATAATCCAAAAACAATGGCCACCATCGAGTGACACAATATCCATCGCTGGTCGCCGCTGTCATGCCGGCCTGCGAAAAGCTGGATATGCACAGGCGGATCCCGTAACGCGACCCGCAGAAGCGAATCACTATGACGGGCTTTTCACCATATACATGGTGGTTGCGACCCAGTCAGGCTGTAAAACCCTACCACCCCGCTTTCGCCATTGCCTCGATCGTTATTCAGCAGGGTGCACCACGTGCAGGTGAGGTTGGCTTGGGTGTCTCAAGTCTTATGATGTTATTCGACACCCCTTACACACCTAAAACCTCATTATACCTCATGTATAAGCTACATTACAGTAAAGTAACGTCAAAATCTGTTGAATAGTTTTTGTGCGTAAGAGTAACAGGCATCCATCATACCACACAAACTTTTTCATTTAGAATATTAACTAGGTTTTACTTTTGCTTCGCTCGGGTGCAATCCTTTTCTGTATGCATCGTGCATGCAAATTTCATTAGGAGTTAGCGTTTTTTTTAAATATCATAGGAGGTAAACGTACATGTGGGTCACCTGATGTTAAGTGATCACCACTGTCCATAGATACTTGCAACACCAGAGGAGTTGCCAGCTTGTGTTTGGGGAGAGAGAGCGGGGGAGTGGAGATGGGGAGAGGAAGTGGGCTTCCGGCGCTCTCACTGACCGAACGAAGCGCAACAATGCACGCACTGTTACTTCACGTCGGTTTTCTGTCCGTCGGGTGGTATTACCCTGGGCGAGCCGATCCATTCATGCTGTAACCGGTACCTAATAGCTTCAGGCTCTACCACCTACAAACAACAACAAATTTTATTTTATTTTATTTTATGTATTTAGCACACCAACATAAATATTACACATAGATAAAATTACATGTGGTAAATTACAAAATAAAATTACAGTGTAATAATTACAGTCACAGGCATGCATGACATTAATAGATGACAAAATAAACTCATTATAATTAGTAACTATATAGATAGAATAACAGTTTTTTTTTTTATAAGTACACAATTAGGTTATGTTTTTAATCAAATGCCGCTTGAATGATCCAAATGCATCACAAAATATGTCGATGTTGTTATTTGTTCGAGATACGTCATTATACAATCTAGCCATACGTATTAATGGACTGTTATATACGGTGTTAATGGTCGCAGTTGGAATGGCAAAGATATGTGGATTACGCAATGTTTGGCAATTAGGTCTGAGGTAGAAGTGGTTGATAAGAAATGCATCCATGGAACCGTTTATAATTTTGTGTAGGATTAATAAGTCAGATACATTTCGTCTCATTTTTAAGCTAGCGATGTTAAAATATTTTAGTCTATCATTGTACTCAGGAATAGACATAAAAAACTACTGAACCGATTTTGAAAAGTGTTTGCATGAATATAGATACATCAGATTTATACAATTTATAAATACTAGTGGTCGCCTAGTGGTCGACATTTGATCATAATTCATTTTGATATTCAAAAAGACAAAATAAAATAATAATTATATCAGTCAATTAATTATCAATGTATACTATGAATTTACATATTATATTATTATAAAATTAACCTACAGTTTGATCAGTTAATTTCAAAGGGTATATAAGGTATGGAACGTAAGTCATGTTAACAATATTGAATGTAGGATATAAAATGGTAATTGGAACGTAAGAGTAAAATGAAGGATGTCAAGCAGTAGTGTGAGTAATGAAAATTTTAATTTAATATCTTTTTAATGCATTTTATTTATTTTTTTAAATAGCTTTGTGCACTTCTCCTCCATATGAACGTTAACTATGCTAAATTTCAAGTTCATCCGTTCGCGCAATTCGCTTAAAAAGGGGTACAAAGTTTTGGCTTCACGTATTAATATATAAGATATATGGAATATAATTTAATTTATCAACAAACAGTAATAAATATTAGTACAAAATTAGTAGTACAATTTTGTAAAATATTTCGCGTCATTCGTCAGCCATGAGCTAGACTTCAGTGTATCGTTAATTTTCACTATAAAAGCACAGGATTATATCAATGTGACATGAATTTCATATTCCTTATCGAGTTTTCAGTCGCCTACATAATTATATTGCCTTTTTAATATCCTCCTAGTACCAATTAAGCAAACTTTACGAAGCGAGGCAGGCTTTTTATGATTGCTCTACGGCATTGTGTTGGTGATTTCGAAAGAAATCGATATGTTTTCCTCATTAAATAAAGGTATTCAAACAACTAAATATATATACTAAATAACTAATATACTAATTCGAAAAACGAATTTTGGAAAAACAAAGTATATACATTTCAAAGATAGAAACAACAGACGGTAATTTGTTGATATTCGACTTTCTACTTCCTAGTAACTCAAATTTATACGCAGAACTTCAACATTTTATATTACATAAAAGATTTATGTAATTTAACACACAACATAGTGGTGAATTAAGGCAATCTCCTAATTTTTATTTGTACTAAAATTAAATCTTAGCCTTGTCGGCGTTCGACTGCGTGACAGGGCAGGAAACGTTTTCCATTAGAAACAGTTTAAAATACATTTTATACATATATAAACATACATAATATCTTATAATAAACCTGTCACCATAAACTTGTTACTTTGTCACATAGTATTGTTTGAGAAAACATTATTTCGCTGTATAATTTATTTTGTAGATGTAGCGTTTTTGAAAAAATACTTTGTTTAACTTTTCTTCACTGTCATAATCAGTTGCTATGGCAAAAATTACTTTGCTAATAGCGTAATACCATATCATATATTATAGCATTCTATAGATGATAGAAAATGTAGGAGATATTTACTATTAAAATGACACTACAAGAATAATATTTCGTGAATCACTTTTATACGTTTACTTTATTATGTACTAACTGTGCCCGCGACTCTGTCCACGTGGAACCTAATCTAAAATCTTCTGAATGTATTAAGTACCAGTTATTTATCTACTTTTCTCTCGGAGTTAATCACGTTGTCAATAAAATTACAAAGACTTTTTATTTTATTTTATGTATTTAGCACACCAACATAAATATTACACATAGATAAAATTACATGTGGTAAATTACAAAATAAAATTACAGTGTAATAATTACAGTCACAGGCATGCATGACATTAATAGATGACAAAATAAACTCATTATAATTAGTAACTATATAGATAGAATAACAGTTTTTTTTTTTATAAGTACACAATTAGGTTATGTTTTTAATCAAATGCCGCTTGAATGATCCAAATGCATCACAAAATATGTCGATGTTGTTATTTGTTCGAGATACGTCATTATACAATCTAGCCATACGTATTAATGGACTGTTATATACGGTGTTAATGGTCGCATTTTATCATTTACATTACCTAGACAAATTTCTTCTAATTTCGTGAGAAAATGTTTAAAAGTATCACAAGGAATATATGGTAGATAGGCCAGACATAAATTCAGACAAGTATTCCCGATTTTTACACGTATCCACATATCTTCAATAGCAGTTTGCCAATCAAGCTTGTTAACAAATGTAAAACTGTTTTTTACTCCTATTAATATTCCGCCGCCATGAGCCTTACAATAGAGTTTCTTAAAGTTATCACAGCGATCCCTACGAATAACAGTATACCTTTGATCAAAATATTCTGAAGAAAACAATGAATCGTCCAACCAAGTCTCTACTAGACATATTATATCATAATCGGAATTTAAGATGGACGTATAGATTTCAAAAGACTTTGTCTTCAACCCTCTAACATTCTGATAAAAGATAGATAGATTAGCCATTTTTAATTAAGTTATGAATTCATGTGACTCTCAATATTTATACATATAGTATCAAATAAACTACACTATTTTATCCAGCGATTGTTTATCTCTAATCAAGAAACTGACAGAATTCTCATTCTTGCGCACAAAGATTTTTCCATATCTAACCCAAACAAACTTGTAGGACTTCTCTTTCACTCGCAATCGTGCAGAAGCGTGTAAAGCTTTATTTGTTGGAGAAAGGTGCTCAGATACATAGATTGGCCTTTTTTCACCACCGATGCCAATGAGAGTAGTATTTAGTTTGTTATCTTTATGCGAATTATTGTATCTGGTGATAGCAGAATACAACTCATCACGACACCTCGGGCTTCTTAATTTTACAATAACTGTACGAGGGCGCGATTTACTGTTGCTAAGGCTAGCTACTCTAGTTATCTTCATAATATCACTGTCACTGAGATCCCTGGACACAACCCTAGCTATCTGTTTTATTGTGTCCAAAAGAATTTCATTTTTATTTTCTGGCAGACCATGAATTTCTAAATTTGATTCCCGGAAATTCTGATCAAGGGTGTTAAATTGATCCTCCAATCGAACAATAGATTTCTGCAAGCTAAATAAACTCGCATTCTCACTTATTATATTATTTTAAGGATGGAAATAGGATTTCTTTCTTTTATTCGTAGTGTAAACGGTTAAACATCTCCGTCCCTGTGTATCGCGTATTGCGGTCGGTTATTTCTGCTTAAACGCGATTTGTTCGCGGTCCGGGCTCAAATTTGCATGTATATTGGATCATCTTCGACAGTGATAGTTATAAACGAAAATTGCCATCTTAGATGTGTTTTTAAGCTTAATTTTATATCTTAAAATTACTTCATATTTTCATAACGTTGTTGATATTTTTTTATAACACAGCTGTTTGTTTTATATTTCATCTATTAAGATCTCATATTGGTTTAACTGGTTTTGAGTGAACGGCGCGGTATGTTTTTTTTTTTTTTTCGAACTGACTATGCTATTGACCTGGCAAGGTCTTTACAGCTTCACCGGACTACTAAGGTTGGCGCTTAAGGCACACAACCGATTTTGGGTTTTGGGTAACAAACACAAGGGTGCACGCACACCTCGGCTTGGATGTTACCGAAAAAAGACGCGTCTGTCCTAGCTAAACTATGCTAAGCTATTCATACATATATACATTTGTGAACCATGCAATGAAAATTGCATGATTCACCAATGAATACGTGTATATCGGACACGCGCGGTATGTGTCACGTAGGCGTTCACAGTTCATCCCTTGCTCGGCTTTTTTTTTCGAATTGACTACGCTATTGACCAAGCAAGGTCTTAACAGCTTCACCGGACTACTAAGGCGAGCGCTTAAGGCACTCAGCCGATTTTATTTTGACAACTAGCACAAGGATGCGTGGCACACCTCGGCTTTGGCTGTTGCCTGATACTACCATTTTTTTATTTCCCTTTTTGATTTTTTGGTTTGATTTGTTTACCTTTGCCCGGCTCTCTTTACATCATCACGTGTTATACAGCCGCGAACTTTGCATTGTACGATATGCATGTTACTTGATGCGATCCTAAAGGTTCAACATAGTATTAAACAGTCAATAAAATCGATATCAATATTATAAAACAAAGACGCTTTTCGTGTATGTCCGTGTCTTCCCTTAGTTTTTTTAATTTACGCAAAAGTTTTCTTGGGAAGGTTCATATATATCAATGAGCGAAAAGTCGACGTTTTCTAAAGAAGTTGTAAAAGGTATTTTCGAATGCTAACGTTGGGTAAACTTTATGAGATATATAAAAATGATGTACTAAAAATTGTATAGCTTAAAATTGTCCATAGGAAAGTGTTTATTATCTAAGGATAGGCCAATAACCATTTTTACCTTTTACATACGATAAAAAAAATACTTCAGAAGCATTGAGCATTTAATCTAGATTAAAATTTACCCTTCACACGTAGTCCGGTATGGTGGTAGAGCCACGCTGAAACTATTACTGGTTTCAGCATGAATGGGTCGGCTCGCCCGGGGTAGTACCACCCTCTCATAGAAAACCGACGTGAAGTAACAGTGCTTGCATTGTTGCGTTTCGTTCGGTCAGTGAGAGCGCCGGGGGCCCACCTCCCTTCCCTTCCTCTCACCGCTCCCTCTCCCTCCCCTAACCCTTCCCCCCAAAGGGTGGCAACGCACTTGCGACTCCTCTGGTGTTGTTAGTGTCCATGGACGGTGGTGATCACTTAACATCAGGTGCACCACCTGTTCGTTTGCCACCTATGACATAAAAAAAAGAAAAGACGCTGTTAAGACCTTGCTAGGCCAATAGAGTAGTCAGTTGGAGAAAAAAAAATGTCCTTCACAGCATGTCATTTCAATTAATATCTCTAAATATATAACAGATTCCATATTACGCACACAAAAAAGGTTGTTTGAAGTTTTTTGCGTAGCTTTCATGACTTTGGTGAACAGTAAAAATCAAAGAATCTATTGTTCAGACACTCATGATGCAACACACTAGTCATTACATATGTAGGAAGATGAGCCGTGTCGCTAATAGGTTATGAAACATAAAAATATTTTTTCAAAACTGGCCAGTAATTCCAGATATCAATGCGTTCAAAGAAACAAAGAAAATCTATTCAGTGTTATAATAAATACCGATTGTAATACAGTTTTTGGGAATTCAATACCTGTCAAGGATTGCGCCACATTATTAGAAATACCGAAACGGATTTATTCTTGGTTATATACAGTAATAATTCTTATAAATAAATTTTATAGCTGCCTGCTGTTTCGTTTCGTTGTTTCTGGCCTGCATCTTATTCATCGAGTATGGAGTATGCAATCTCTTTCAGATAAACTACGGCTACGATACGGCTGTCATTTTGAAAAAGAAGAAAAAAAAAAGAATTTTACGCAACACATTCATATACATTTCATTATCTCCGCATGATAAAATGACAACTCCTATTGTATCGTATTATTCACATAATCTTTTTTCCGCCAACTTGACGAGAACTCGCTGCTATGAAGACGGCGCTGCTCCATGTGAGGTGCTGAGTTACAGGCTAGTCCACGCTTTTTATTTGTGGTCTTTATTATTTTGTTTATTTATAGGCAAGGACACCTACCTCTCCACGCTCTCTTTTCTTTCGTATCCCCTCTTTTATTCCTTTATTTAATGTCACCGTGCCCTCCTTGTGTGACCTATTTACATGGTCCCACCATAAAAGAGAGCATGTGAATTAAATTGAGTTCGTGGTAGAAGTAAATACATCTAACAGAGATTTTGCAGTGATATAAAAATACTGAAGGAATAAAAATTACTTCTCAGCGTATAAGAGCAATTACGTTGACCGTACCGCCATTATTTACACCCATAAGTCAACACACTGCCAACAAAAATACTTTAACACAACATTTAGCCCCGAAATAAGTTACATCGCAAGGACCGTTCGTGTACAGTTCCGACCGTAAGTTTCATAAGGGAAGGGATTGTTGCCGATGTCATTTTTATCGTTATTTACCGACCTTTTGCGAAATTCCACTGTTATGCTCACGTTTGAAGTTCTCTATATAGTTTCGAATATAGTGTTTTTGGAATATAGGCATTACTAATTTTTACAAGTCGCCATCGCTATAGTCTCTATTACTTTAATATGTTTGGAATATATTATGATCAAATTTATTTGACCTATAATTCTTTATGAGATCCACAAAATATGGCCATAACTTTTCCTGTGTTAGCAAACGCGTTTTGCTTACCAGATTTCTTAACATATAAAAATAAATATATTGTAACAACCGGAAGCATATTGTATCTCGCTACGTTACTGCCCACCGGAAGCACTACCGTACATAATGCCTAGTGCTGCTTCCGGAAGTATCGCCATAGCCAAACCAAGCCATAGAACTACCCCACCCGCCGATAGCGCCATGTAGCCACGCCTTACGAGTTGGATAGGGATAGTCAGCCATAAAAGGCCGCGCGTGCTTCGACATGGGGCAGACGGCTCCGTCGTCACGCGTTCGAGGTCGTCCGAGAGCACCGCGCACTCCGACCTACGCGACGATTTGCTCCTCCCGCGCACCCCCGCCAGCTCCGGCTCCGCCGTCGAGCAGACGCGATAAAAAAGGCCCTTCTCAGGGCCAACCAGTCTCGGAATGTCAATCGCTACCGACCTTCGCTATGCCAATTGACACCGCCGCCTCTCGGAAAATCAAGACCACCGCTTCGCCTATGGATCACCGCACCTCCGTGCCTGCACCTCAGCCGTCGACCTCGGGTGCGCAACAGAGGCCGTCCGGCGGAGCGTACCCCTCGGCAGAAGCGTACGAGAGTGATATTCTCACTCTCGCCCACCTGATCACAGTTGGGACTCTGTCGGAGGGTATGTGCCGTTGGATGGCGCTGTATCTGCGCATCTCTGAGGCCACAACCGAGGGCAAACAGCCTGCCGCGGAAGACGCGGCGGCGCTCGAACGCGCGGCCCGCGGCTCTTTCGCGGTACCCGCGATTCCGGACGCCCCGGATAGCCCGCTCGGTCGAGCGCTGCACCGCAAGCGCAGCGAACCCGATGCAGAGGCCGCCGCGAATCGCGTACCACCACCGATGCCGCCGACACCAACAGAAGCGCCGGCTGCGCGGCTCATCAAGAGAGCGAAAATAGTCAAGCCCACGCAGCAACCAAGTCCGACGCCGCGTGTAACCGCCGCAACTCCAGCTGCACGGGTGGCCGCACCCACCCCCATGCCTGCCGCGCCGCGAAGGGCTGCCAGTGAGCAGCCCTCTTACGCGTCGATCGCAGCGCCTCTTGCGCGCGATTCGCATACCGCAGAAACGGGTCCGAGCCTACGGAACCCTAATCCGATGCCACCGACCGCCGTGATTGGCCAATCGGAGACGCCTGCCTCACCCGACGCGCGGGGCCCGCGTTTTCCCCCGATAGTGGTTGAGTGCCTTCCCAAATGGGCTGCGTTACTCCTACGGTTGGAGGAAAAGCTGGGACGCGGACCCAATGTTCGCGGTTACGGAGGAGGACTGCGATTCATCCCCGAAGACGCCGAAGAGTATAGAATCACAACGGACTTCCTGGAGAAGCAAGAGGGGGCGAAGTGGTTCACATACTCCCCCCCCCCTCTCAACAACGCCTCAAGGTCACTGTACGCGGCCTGCCACAAAAGACAGATCCCGAAATCATCCTGGAGGCCCTAAGAGAGAAGGGATTCGCTCCGGAATACGCCCGTGAAATAAACGGACGTCGAGGTAGACCCGGGTGCGACTTTTTCGTCGTCCTGAAGCGATCGCCCGGCCTGACGCCCGCAATCTATGAAGTTACGAAGATAGCGAGTTTACCGATACAAATCGAAGCCTGGAGGGGGGAGCGCCGGCTCGCACAGTGTTTTCGCTGCCAGCAGTTCAGGCATTCCTCGGTCCAATGCCACCGAAACACAACAAGGCCCGCTGCCCGGTATTCAAACGGGAGCTGAGGAACCGCCGGGCCGGCACCCTTCCACGGCCCGGCAACGAGCGACGACGCGAAGTCCGACAAGAAGAAGTCAGACAGGCCCCAAAGGAGGTCGAGGAGACGGCGTCGGCGAGCCTCATGGTCCCCGCCAACCCTCCCCCCTCCCCTAAGGGACCCAAGAGCAGCAGACGCAACAGAAAAGTGAGAGTGAAAGCGCGAGTAGACGCCGCGGAAAACGTACTCATTGAGTTCGAGACCAGGCTGGCTGCCTTGGTAAAGGCGGAGTACAGCGATCGAGGGAAGGATGCAAAACGCAATTTTGTCCGAAAAACGAAAATTCTTAACATCGCAACCACACCACACGCACCGTAGAGGACGAGACACACCCGGATTGACAGAGCGCGCGCGCGTGCACAGTCAAGAAAAAGTAGACACCCCCGTCAAAACGGGGGGAGAGTGAGGCTACCGCCAGAGGGGTAACCCTGATGCGGTCCCCCCGCACGCCCCTTCGGGGCGTGCGTGTTGAAACCAGCTGAGAGAGACATGGGGCAGTGTTACACCACATTTACGCGCGGTAGCTCTTTCCGTCTGAGTATCGATTTAAAGTGTTGACAAAATGACGTTTAACTTTGTGTGGTTATAATTGCTTTAATGTGGTTATAATAAATCAGTGACATACATATCAAGTGACGTTTAATTCTACCTATCCTTACAATATTGAATGATTTCATTGCAATCTTAATGTAATGTATGCTTTTTTTTTTAATACTCTATAGCAGGTATGACCAACTTACACCGCGCAGCACACTCTGTCTGAGTGTGCTGCGTGGGAGGAGCAACGTCGCACTCTGGCTGCGGCGGTAGGGCAAGATCTGTCACTGCCGAGCGTGGTTGCGGCCATGCTCGGCAGTGAGGAAGTGTGGAACGCAATGGCCGCCTTCTGCGAGGAAGTCGTCTCGCAGAAGGAGGCGGCGGAGAGGGTTCGTGAGCAAGATCCTCAAAGTGACCCTCTCCGCCAACGGAGGACAGGCAGGAGGAGGCGGCAGTTTGATCGCCTCCTCCCACCATAGCTGGACCGGGGAGGATGGGTCGGGGGACCCATCTTCCCATTGCACAGGTCCGGCGGAAGGAGGAGACGGCCGGTGTGTACCCGGCTGTCTCCTAACAAGACGGGGCCCGGCGGCGGCGCTTTTGCTACTGGGCCAACCGCTGGGGCGGCACGATGAAGTCTATAGAGATCTCGTGCCGCCCCAACTATAGCGGCAGACGTACACCGTGGGGTTTTAGTGCGACTCGGACATAACCCACCCTCTCCCCCGGGAGGGTGGCGTATCCATAAGGGATTTCCCCACGTTAAAAAAAAAAAAAAGGTATGACCAACTTTTGTGCATATAAAATCTACTTTTTATTTTAAAATTGTGTCGCGATCGACCTATTTCTTAGGTAAGAAGGGGGACGTTTATGCAATGTGTGTTTATACCGACGTGCACTTTTGCGATTTCCATGATTTATGGGTAAATAAGCAACATACATGAATATTTATTTAATGGGTTAAAAAACTTATGTCTAAGGGAATTAAAACAACATTACTAATTATTAATAATATTTATTCATTCAAACTGTTTAAATTTCAAAGTTTAAAGTAATGGGAAATCTGAGTCTGCGTTTCTTTTACTAATGCATTATAAGTTGGAGTATATCTTGACAAAGATAATAACAATGGGTCCTCAGTATGAGAATCGGTCAGGACAGAACGGTGTTTAGTTTTAGTCAATGTTAAATATGAAAATGCCGATTCACACAGGTACTTTTTTATCACTAAGCAGTCTTTTCAACCCGTTGAATATATCTACACCTCTAGTCCTTTCTTTCAAAGAAATCATACCCAACAATTCTTCTTTAGTTGTAAAATCTCCACATTGAAGAGAAAAACAAGAGCATCTGTTAATATCGTTGTGTAACTGTTCCTTTAAATTTGAACTTGCGAGTGATCGACCAAAATTGGTCGCGCGATCGACCGGTCGATCGCGATCGACTTGTTGGCCACTCCTGCTCTATAGGTTTCACCACGAAATGACGACATGGTCTGAGATGGTAAAAACGCCAAACAGAGGACTGACTATTAAGTGTAGCTGCCAGAATACACAAAATGGTGGACTTAGAAAAATATTTTATTTATTTGTTATTTCATCGTTTATTGTCTTCATTTCCATTGACACCGGCTGCAGTTTCTCTGTACTTAAATATAGAGTAAATCTTGGCGTTAAAGTTGGATCTACCATTAGATCATTTCTTCATTTTACGGATTCGACTTTGAAACAAAATTTTCATTATACTGGTTTAGTTTGCGTTCATTTCCGCTGTAGCTGAAAACGCTCCTATACGTCAGAACTTGAGCTCGTAAATGAAGACATAAAGTACAAAGTTCCGTATTCGTGTAATTGTAACTATCCAAATAAACAATCACTAATGCTCACGAATTTATTGCACGTATCGAACTGTCAAACGCGTTTGATTTACGCATTAGGGAGCTGAAAACCACCATGCGTTGTAAGGATATATATTGTCGAATGATGATTGATTTGTAGTGTGTAGTTAAGTTTCTGAAGCGTTGATAGCTCAGTGTTGTTATGTTAGGATATCGTGTCGATTAGCTTCATATTCGCTGGACATCGGCATAAACATCAACAAAGCGTCAATTATTTGCGGGAGAAAATATGCTGTTGAAGATGCCAATGAAGATCCAATGCCAAAGATTAAGCTAAAGTGACCCAAACTACATGTAGCGTCTTACCTTGAAATTGTGTTTTAAATTAGAACCAGAAAAGCTTTATTAAATGTAGGTACCCAGAAAGCACTTATGAAGGTTTTAAATACTACCAAGAGTTCGTAAAATTTACTACTTTTAAAGAAAAGCCAGCAAGACTAGCGGATCTATCAATATATATATATATA
>MU158747.1:103612-177855 GCA_015888305.1 Antheraea pernyi | reverse complement strand
TATATATATATATATCTTAAAGCTAAATAAACCTTGTTTATAATTACATTATAATTTTTACACAGTCATATCCAGACATCACTATCATTCACATGATCACCCACCTTACAATGACCTTTTGACAATAAAACTCGCTTTAAAGGAGGATTGAATTTATATTATTATCTGTTAAATCAATAATATGCCGATAATAAAATCTACCATTATTATCTATTACCTACTACGTGACTATTCAAATTGAAGGATATTATAAAATTGTCTACATCCATTAGAGTTTTCTTCGCATGACACAGATATTAAGTGAAAATAGGTTTTGTAAGCAATAGCCTAACTCCTCGGCTGTTTTTTTAAGATCCAGATCTCAAAATGGCGAATTTAATTTTTAAATATCTAGCCATTCAAAAAAATACATTGCCATAATTTGTTATTGGCAAAATTGTTGAAATTTTATAACAAATATGGTATTTTTTACACTGATGCTACCTACATTCTGTTAATTAGTGAATTATAATATTTTTTTATTTTTTTTATAGTAGCACTGCAAAATGACTGCACTGTGCCTGATGGTAAGCACAGCACAGTTCAAAAACAATGGCAACCACAGAGTGACACACCATCCAGCGCCGGTTGCCGGGTGATCCCGAAACGCGACCCGCAAAAGCGAATCACTACGACGGGCTTTTTCGCCATATGCATGGTGGTTGCGACCCAGTCAGGCTGTAAAACCCTACTACCCCGCTTTCGCCATTGCCTCGTTCGTTATTCAGCAGGGTGCACCACGTGCAGGTGAGGTTGGCTTGGATGTCTCAAGTCTTAGATGTTATTTGACACCCCTTACACCCTACACTTAAATCCTTATGGTTTTAGACAAACCCGGGGTTAATCGTTTTAAAATTGTTGATGGTACCTCTCCTTGCGATAACACGTGTGCAGAATTTTGAACATCTGCTTCAAGAATGCCCCAGATTTAGTGTGAAGAGACTAGCATATTGCAACATTGCAACAATGTTCCTATGTGTTCCATGGGCCTTTTGGGCTTGATGGAGAAGGAGTTAGCTATCAAATCGTTTGATGATTTCGTAAAGAATGTAATAATTAACCTCTAACTATTTTACGGACTTTGAAAATAGCGTAACTCTTACTTGCACTTAAATCATGACTGACTAATACTCGTGAAAGGTCACGAGCAAGTTATATAGCAAGGGCTATAATGCTCCTGCAATGCGTCAAGAAGATGCGACTCGTATAAAACCGTGTCCTCTTATCTCCCAATATATTTCCGATTTTGGAAAATATTTATGCTAAAATAAAACCTAAAGTTGTTTTGTTTTATTTTACTGAGTCTAGAACCTGAGGTTGGTGTTTTATCATTATTTTGTGTATTGCGTTATTATTGGTTGCTTGCAAATTTAACTTATCAAAGTTTTTGAACGTATATTAAAGTTTTCAAGAATGTTTTTAGAGGACTATATTAAGCAGTGAGTCTTGAGATTCCGTGTCTTAAAAAGAGCCAAATACTCGTTATTTTAATATAAATATGGTATAATACAAATATCGTTTTGTTGTATAAATACCTTTATAGCTGAACTCCACCGTAAAAAACGGGAGGATATTAAATTATGGAACTAAGCGAACTAACTTAATCGTTAAAAATTGTACAGTACTAGCGGGCCCGTGAACGTTGTCCTGCCTTGATGATAATAAAAATCCTAAAGGTCTAATCCTAATCCTAATCCTTTACCTACCGGGTTCATTGTGAATCTAAACCATTCTGAACACGAACAAAAATTTCATAAAAGTCTGTCCAGCCGTTTAGGACGAATTCAGTCACATACACACATGCTGAAGAATATATATGTCACCATCATAAGCCCGTAAGAGATCCACTGCAAGGCCATACGCCTCTTCCTGAAGGAAGGCATAGGCGTTATCACCACGCCAGCCCACGACGTATTGGCGATTTCAAACTCTGAAAAATCCAGTTCTATTTTTCCCAAACACGCAGTAGTACTACAAGAACATTTGTTATGTTCAGGTTTCCTCACGATGTTGTTCTCATTCGCTATCAGCCGTAGTGATATCTATTTAAATTAGTAAATGTAGGCAAATTTCGAAATATTCGTTGGTGCCTGCCTGGGTTCGAACCTGAGGACATTGAAATAGTATTTCACCGATCAAACCACTAATTCACCACGACGATTATATATATAAAGATATAAAAATGAAGTAATAGTTGTTTTAATTTCTGTAATGGTTGTAGTGTGAATATAAAATAAGTCTAATCTCGTAGGATCTAGTAGTACCATAAGTGTTATATATAAGGTAAAAAAGTTATTGATTCTAAAATCTTATTCAGCTTATTAAATTTTGTAGCCAAAAGTTTTTAATACCGTCTTGATATTGAGGATTTATGTTAAGCAGAAGGTATTGAAAGAAATCAATTCAAATTTTGATAAATGTACGGATATCAAGCGTTCCTTTTGGAAGAAAGCGTCTAATCGTTTTGAAATCAGATTCTGACATCTGTCCTGAACGATTCTGATTCCGTCGACCACGCAAAAGCCGTTTATCAATCTACTGAAACCGTCAATCATAATTCTTCTCATTATTTTACTTATTTCAATGTCTCGATTCACAGCTTGTCATAGACAATCGTATTTTTTTTCAGCTCTTTTCGACTAGTTTATGTAGGATAAAGTTTTTTTTATTACAGAGCACGTCTTTTCTTTTTAGAGTCTAGTAAATTATTACTGCCACTATCGAGTAGGTAATAAAATAATATTACAAGTTTTTTTCCGATCATTTCAATGGTGGCCATCTTGTTAGATCTTTCCAGAGAGTTTTTGGCAAGTCGGAATCCTTGCCCCGTGGTATTATTTCACTTGTGCACAATAACCAAACTATTTATTATTTGTGTAATTTAATTTAATTGTATGGTTGTTCCAACAATAAAGTATTTCTTTCTTTCTTTCTATATTACGTAAAACACCACCAATATTACAGAATATAGATTAAAATAATACTTATGAATAAAATATAAAACCACTACATGACATTCCAAGATCCCGCCAAAAGTCCACGTCCAACCTTAAGACTCCTTGTTATCATTGTTCCCGTTCCATACCATCCTTTTGATTATTTCTGCCAGTCACAGCCTTGGCTCGTTCATAACGTCATCTCTTTCACATCATCATTCACTCCATACCAATTGAGAATACACCATAGATATTTTTTTTATAAATAGGCAAAGGTCATCCTTTCATACATCCTATATTTATAAGTTTTATAAGTACAAAGGTTAATAAAAATACGTAATAATGCATAAACATTTATTTATCCCACCATCGCCGGTTTTATTATCACCACAATATATAATTTATATAAATGTTAATTAATGTATTTCAAAGTCATAAAAACCCATTACATAAATAAACTATACTGCAATTTCCCCCCTTAAAAGTCTTAAGATATTAAATTATATAAATACAAGGTTTAAAAAATACATTGTTAAATTAAAAGCTAACAATTACCAACAACATAACTAAATTACCAATTATCAGATCACTTATAATAAATACCTTATACATTGATTTATAAATCATCTAGTCTTATTGAATATTTTGTTTGGTACTGGTGTCTCTGTATGACAAACTTAATCTAATTTAAACTAAACTAAATTCTATTTATACGTTTATTTTAAAATACGGCCATTTTGCTAAAAGAAATAAATAACTCTATACCTAAATATAACCCCTGACGAACCCCAACAAAACCTGAATAAAACCGTAAAGAACCAATTATACGTTCCCATTTTATGAATTTTAATTGAAAATATTATGTTATACTTTAACTTCTCGAAGGTTCTCAACCATACTGGTAACTGTATTCTCTGCAACTTTGCCTATTTTATCTTCAGAACTTAACAATACTCGATTTATAATGTTAGAGCAATCCTTATTCTCTATTATACTAACATGGTTGCCCTCTAAAAAGTGGACAGTCAAATTATCCGTGAATTTGTCCAGTCCATAGTTCTCTTCGCAAACCACGTACGGTGGATTCTCTTTAGGACGCAAAAGTATTATAGGCGAGTTTAATTTCTTAATATTCTTAGCACTGTAGTTTAATACGATCTTGAGCCGGTCGTAGCAGACCATAGCGATGTTGGATATAAATTGATTGGAGTATTTACTCTGTATTGGAGACATTTTGATGGCGCATTCGACTCTTTCCTCGTACGATTCGATTTCGCTGAGTTTTTCCATTAGGAGCTTCGAGACGTCGTTATTAGGTGCGACAGTATCAATAGTGTGGCAAAGGAGACTGTTCTGTAGTTGATTATCGTTCTTAAAACTGATAGTCATAGTTAGTATAGCGTAGAGGAAGTCCGGAGCACCGTCCAAACAAAAGACGGTTCCTTTAAAACCTGGAAATTGATTTTAATGTTATGAAAACCAATAAAGGTTAACAAAGAAGGAACAGATAAATAAATAATGATTTTTTAAATTTATTTATTTCTGGAGTCTGCCCCTTTTCTCTGTCTTCATTTATCCTATTAGTGTTGTTAAAATCGTTCACAGTTTGAGCAACTTTTTATTATTTTACGTAACTATTTTCCTTTTTTTTCATTGTGATTATTATTATTATTATTTTTATGTCATAGGAGGCAAACGAACTGATAGGTTACAAGTGATCACCACCGTCCATAGACACTAGCAACACCAGGGATGTCGCAAGAGTGGTAATGAGACATTTGTAGGTAATTTAATTTTCTACAAAAAGAGTCTTTTAAGCCAAACCTCTAAGATTGATATTTCTCAAGATATTGATTTAGCTTTTACTTTCTTGTAGAATACAATTTCAATGCATGCTTTTCCTAAGATATAAGTCAGTAATCTGGTTATGACCAGTCAACTCGAGAGATTTTTTAAAAGGTTATGTACATTCGACACAAGCCCAAGATTCCAAAGTTTTATTATTAGAGAATTTTATTATAATTTAATATCTCCATGTATTATTGCATTAAAGTCAGTGATTATTTGATTTAAATACAAAAAGGCCACAGAAGTACCTATATTGGCATAATTATGTTGACAAATATTAATTGTAATCTTTAAGAATACTATGTGGTCGGCTTACATAAAATACTGCATCTTTAATCAAAGAACAAATAAAACAACAATGCATATGATGCCTGCGAAATAATTAGCAATAACCTAATAAATTTACCTTCACTTTCCAACTTGGCGGCCAACTCTAGAATAAGAAGTGAACCGAAACTGTATCCAAGTAACCAGAACTGGGCTCCAGGTGCAAGACGACTTATTACCGACTGAAATTGAATTAATTTATTTATCTATAGCAATATTATAAAGAGAGAGAGAGAGATAGAGTGAGAGATAATCAAAATTAAATCACGTGAAGTTATGATAGTATCTCTCAGTTGAGTCAGAACAAACGGTGCTTTTTCAGAATCAGAATCTCTATGACGGTGCTGCGTTATTGTTAAAGTTACGCGTAAAAAATGTATGGCTAGGTTGTATTTTATAATAAAATCACAGCAATCATTTTCACCTCAAAATACTGACCATAAGTAATAAATCAAAAGGTGGTCGGTTTAATACCTTAATACCTTCGCATCTGTTTTCATATCAATGAAAGAAGCCATCAGTTTAATAGCGATGTTGGGTTTCATACAGGAGCAGTTTACGCATGTACCTACTGCATCTAGTGAGTCACTAGCTTAATTTATTTAAAAAAACATTGCTTGGTTTTATCAAACTGCGATTCAACTGAAACTTTTTTCGTATCGTAGGCAATACATAATAAATACATTCATTCAGATGGTACACATATTGGCCTTGGCTGTTCTTCCGAATGCCATTCACTGTATCACAGCACACCGGCTGTAATGCGACATGCGATAGATGGACGACTAAATTTGAGGCGATGGGAAAAGTTTCACCATACAAGCACCTGTAAGCTACATTTTTCGCTATGGGTATTTAATTAGTATTTAATTTATTTGCGAGGTGGTAGGGTTTTATTTACGGGTGGTAGGGTTTTACAGCCTGAAGCCCGTCATAGTGATTCGCTTCTGTGGGTCGCGTTTCGGTATCAGCCTGTGCATATTCAGCTTTTCGCAGGCCGGTATGACAACGGCGACCTGCGATGGATGGTGTGTCACTCGGTGGTCGCCATTGTTTTTGGATTGTACTGTGCTTACTATCAGGCATAGTGCAGTCACTTTGCCGTGCTACAATAAAAATATATATATATAATTATTTTTCTATACTTCAAGACTCGGCCTTGAAGATTTTACAATAAGAAAGATAGTCACAAATGTCAAGATCAATGTAAGATAATGTCAAAATTTATAGCGCCCTAAAAATGAAACTTAAGATCTTCATTAGATAAGTATGTTTCTCTTAATTTTATTCAATTAAATATATTATCTGCGCATTATTAATGCTTCTAAAAGCATATTAATATTACTGATATACAAACCTGATGAAGTCTGTCAACCATTTGTTCCAAGTTTTCGTTCTTATGCTCCACACCGAGTTGAAGAACGCATACTTTAATCTTAAGCCTTTTGCATAAAGGTTCCAAGACAGAAGCGCAACCTTCCAATCCTGGCAGCATGAAAATAACTTTCTCCATAACATGAATTGCTTCTTCACCCTGGAAAGTAATGCTAGGGGTGTAAGGGGTGTCAAATAACATCTAAGACTTGAGACACCCAAGCCAACCTCACCTGCACGTTGTGCACCCTGCTGAATAACGAACGAGGCAATGGCGAAAGCGGGGAGGTAGGGTTTTACAGCCTGACTGGGTCGCAACCACCATGTATATGGCGAAAAAGCCCGTCATAGTGATTCGCTTTTGCGAGTCGCGTTTCGGGATCAGCCTGTGCATATCCAGCTTTTCGCAGGCCGGCATGACAGCGGCGACCGGCGATGTATAGTATATCACTCGGTGGTCGCCGTTGTTTTTGGATTGTACTGTGCTTACCATCAGGCGCAGTGCAGTCATTTTGCCGTGCTACTATAAAAAAAATGTTTGTATGTACAAAACACCGAACAAAAGCCAGAAAAGAAGAAATTGAGGGAAGAGAAGACTTCTCAATTAGTTGCTAATGTAAATTGAAATTACATGGATTGCATCACATTTGCTCGTAATGATTTGTAAATATAGAACGATGAAATTTAAAATCCTTAGCAAAATGTCCAAGAATAATCTACTTACATAATATCGAATATTTCTTTTTTGGCTCTATATATTGTAATATTGGAGGTGTTTTGCGTAATATAGTTTGGTTATTGTGCAGGAGTCAAGTGAATCGGAAAAAATACCAAGAAGCATGGATTCTGACTTGCCACAAAAACTCCCTGGAAAGTTCTAACAAGACGGCCACCATCTTGTTAGTTCATTGAAATGATCGCAATAAACTTGGAATATCATTTACCTACTCCACAAGCGCAGTAATAATCTACTAGAAGGTTGGTTACCAAAAACCAAATACAATAAAAATAGCGAATACTAATTTATCATAAGCTTTTTTTTATATTATAGGAAGCAAATGAACAGACGGGTCACCTGATGATAAGTGATCACCGCCGTTCATAGACACTAGCAACACCAGGGAGTCGCAAGTGCGTTACCAGCCTGTGTTAAGGGGGAGGGAGGAGTGGGGAAAAAGGGAGGGGGGAAGAGGAGATGGGTCTCTGGTGCTCTCACTGACCGAACAAAACGCAACAATGTAAGCACTGTTACATCACGTCGGTTTTCTGTGGGTCGGGTGGTAGTCCCCCGGACGAGCCGACCTATTCATGCTGAAACCAGTAGCTTCAACGTGGCTCTACCACCTACATAGCTTAATTTAATTTTAACTAAATTAATAAAAATATTAATAATAACCTATATATTATATTAATAATAATAATTAATTAATAATAACTTAATTTTAACTAAATTTTAGCTGAACATAAATTAATTTTAAAACCAACCTCCACACCATCGGACACCATACTTGGCATGTATATAAAAGGTTCCGATACTAAGTTCTCGTCACCGAAGTTTCTCATGAGAACTTTAAGTCCTGCTGCGCCTTCAACAGCTGACGGTCGAGAGGCAGACGTAGATGTTGCTGCTTCGCGTTGTGCAGTCAATTCCACTAACCTATTAAAGTTAAATTTACAAAAACATTTACATAATATAAAACAAAGTCCTTTGCTACGTCTGTCTGTTCAGTCTATATGTTCGCGATAAACTCAAAAACTACTGAACCGATGTTCATGTGGGTTTCACCAGTAGATAAAGCGATTCACGACCTCCGCCGGGCCCGCTAATGTTTATTATGATCAATTTTTATGTATGCAAATGTTTATTTTATTTATTAACTATCTGATACCCACAATTTTGTGTACATTACAAAACAACATAAGATTAATTGAAAGCAAAAATATACTTCCCCACAAAGAAAGTTAACAGAACAGTTCATTATCTGTTTAGTTCCCCTCTCCTGCGCGTGAGCACTACATCGCTTGCCCCAGTTTACACATCGCTGAATGCACAATACTTATAGAAGTCATAGTTTTAAGTTCTGCTGCATTCGCATTTAGAAAGATTCGCCAGTTAACAGATATTGCCACTGCTAGAGTTGTCTACTTCGCTTACTTCCACAGCTTAATGTCTTATGGTATTTTGTTATAGGGGATAGCAGCTGAGGTGAACACTATATTCCTATTACAAAAACGAGCAGTTCGAGCAATTCATAATATGAGGCCTCACGAATCATTAAAACCTAAGTTTCAGGAATTCGGTATCGTTAAGATACTGCCCTCCCAATATATTCTTGATAATTTAATGTATGTCCGCAAAAACTTAGATATGCTGGATCTAGTAAAAGACCAGCATAATTTAAATACTAGAAACAGCAACAAATTGGTCATTCCATGCTTCAGGCTCACTAAGTCCAAAAACAGTTTTTAGGTAACAGTGTTAGGTTTTATAACAAAGTCGCAAAACACATTACCGATTTGCCTGATAGTGAGTTCAACAACCATGTTAAGCTGGTTTTAATATCTAAACGCTATTATAAGTTGGATTAATTTGTGAACGATTGTGACGTCTGGAAATTACGCACCTCTCTGTGAATCCACTAATAACAAATGTAACTATTTATGTATACTATATATATTAGATATATTTAATTATTTTATATAGAGAGTTAAGTTACCTGGCGAATGTAAGAGTTCTGATGTCTTGCGCTGTTAAGAATATTTCGAATTCTCTCTCCAGCGTTTGCTTGATTTCTACGGCCATCATACTGTCCATACCCAATTCTGCTAGAGATACCTGCTGTGATACTGTTTTCAAATCCTTTATACCTGATAATAAAATATTATCATAAGTTATTTTATTAGAATCTCTATGAAAATCTATACAGTGATGCCCCATATTATTCGAATGTGAGATTTTTTGAAGAGAAAACTTCATTTTCAGTCATGACATGCTATTAAGCGTGACTGACTTTATTGCGCATGCGCGGCTTGTGTTATACTAGCGACGCGTATTGTAAGTGCCCGTGTACATCTAATATTGATATTTTGTATTGAGTTTGTGCAGCCCACCATATGTTTGATGAATTAATAAACTGCATAATAAAATAAATAATTACTATTCGGAGTGCCAATAGATGTGAAAGAGAGACAAATGATAATTCAATTCACAAATTATGAAATCTAAATAATTCACACTATAAATAATTAAAACACTAAGAGAAACACAGTTTAAATTGCATTGCTTTGAGTTTTCAATTCTGTCGGTAGTCCTTATGACTGTCTCTATGACTTTTCTTATTATGCAGCCCCAATAATTTACGTAATATTGAATAAATAAATAAAAAAATTAAT
Organism: Antheraea pernyi; assembly: GCA_015888305.1. NCBI lineage: Eukaryota > Metazoa > Arthropoda > Insecta > Lepidoptera > Saturniidae > Antheraea > Antheraea pernyi. The sequence continues at coordinate 167,938 of MU158747.1, read as the reverse complement.
ATATATTAATACATACCCATAATCTGAGCTACTGCATCCACAATGTTACCACAACCAGAGCCACCGGCCTTCTTTTCGGCTACTACGATAGATGAGACGATAGCTGCGTCTTGTTTCATGAATTTGTCCAACGCTAATAGGCACGAGGAAATCCTTTGCTGCAGTGTACCGCCAATTTCAAGGAGTACATCTTCATCCTGCATATCTGCCACTAGACCCACCTAAAATATAAATACATATAAACAAATTTATAGAAATTTCAAGAGGTTGTTAATTTGCAAGTATAGCAAGTATTGCAAATTTATAACGAATTTCAAGGGGCCGAGCATTTTTCTTCGTTATGCGGAAGGAAGAGAACAAATAAATGATTTTGTGGTAAACCACTAGTAGGAAGTAGAGCCACGCTGAAGCTATTACTGGTTTCAGCATGAATGGGTCGGCTCGCCCGAGGTAGTACCACCCTCTCATAGAATTACCTACGTGAAGTCACAGTGCTGGCATTGTTGCGTTTCGTTCGGTCAGTGAGAGCACGGTAAGCTTCCCTCCCCCTTAACCAAACACAGGCTGGCAACGCACTTGCGACTGCCCTGATGTTGCAAGTGTCTATGGACGGTGGTGATCACTTAACACCAGATGACCAACCTGTTCGTTTGCCTCGTATGATGTTTAAAAAAAACAATCAAATTGAACTAATTTCTGCGTTATAGAAAGTTTTTCGATATAACGAACGATGTTATAAAGAGTTTACATTGTATATATAAATTTATCTTCTATACCTACACATAATAGGAATGTAAAGCTAACGTGTCTGTACTTTATAGATTTAAAAAAAAATATATATATATATATATTTGCAGGTGTCTAGGAAACAGTAATAAAACACATTTCAATCATTTTTAGAAATGTCTGTTAGATAGACACCTTTCTGTACGTTATAACACACATCACTGGTAGAGGGCTGCGTTCACGGCAAAACCTCACCAAGGAAATCATAAAGCATATCCTGGGATAACATTTAATCTTGGTTTCATTAAAATCGGTTCACTCTATTAAAAGTTATTGTAATTTTAATGACGACGCGACTTAAGTACGAGAGGAAAGTAGATAGGTAAATGAACTTAATACATTCAGGTGACTTTCTTAATCAATGTTTTTTTTTCATTAGGTTCCACGCGGACAGAGTCGCGGGCATAGATAGTCATATTTAAAAATGCTAATTATAAGAACAAAAATGGCAAAACTATAAAAAGGCCTATAGTAACGTCTGATATTTTAATATCTTTCTCATTAGAAACAATGTGAATTGTATAAAGTTTCATAACAATACTTACGTCACCCACAGCTCCCCATTGTACAGCTAGAGCTGGTAGACCCTGTTTCTTTCTGCTTTCGCAAATCCTCTCCATCACCGAGTTAGACATACCGTAGTTGGTTTGACCCGCATTACCGCGGCCGCAGGACACTGACGAAAATACTACGAAGTCTCTGGATAAAGTAATCAGTTTATTGTTTTTAGAATCATCAATTACGGGTGTAAAATTATTTGTTAAACACATGTAAATATATCTTGTTTTAAAACATTCCATGAATGGTTAGCTATTAAATCATTCCTCCTTGAGAAGGATTGGTTAGTATAGTTTGGCTTCAAGATTGTACGTAACTTATTATTTATAATTTCGAAATCTTAACAGATAAAATAAAGTATGCAAATATAGAAGTCTATGCGGATGAAGGTCGAACTGTGAAACGATTGGATTTGTTTTAAATGTTTTGCTAAAGTAAATAAATAGTTGTGAAGAAATATTGTGATTATTAAAAAACAACATTGGCCTTATAGCAATAATAAACTTATTAAGAAAACTATTAATCTTTATAGTGCTACTAAATATACAAGCGACTAGGCTAAAATTACTAATTAAATAAACAGAAAATGATAGATTTCTTAGCCTTTCAAATAATTAGTGTCATGGACGACCTTAATTAATATCGTAACTTTTAACAGTAGAAGAAATTTATAAGCTGGTATTATTAGTATTAGAAAATATATATTTTTTTAAAATTGTAGCACGGCAAAATGACTGCACTGTGCCTGATGGTAAGCACAGTACAATCCAAAAATAATGGCGACCACCGAGTGATACACTATCCATCGCCGGTCACCGCTGTCAAGCCGGCCTGCGAAAAGCTGGATATGCACAGGCTGATCCCGAAACGCGACCCACAGAAGCGAATCACTATGACGGGCTTTTTCGCCATATACATGGTGGTTGCGACCCTGTCAAGCTATAAAACCCTACCACCCCGCTTTCACCATTGCCTCGTTCGTTACTCAGCAGAGTGCACCACGTGCAGGTGAGGTTGGCTTGGGTGTCTCAAGTCTTATGATGTCATTCGACACCACTTACACCTCAAAATTAATGGAGAATAAGCTCAATACCTTATTTTATTACCAAACGTCAAAGAGTGAAATATTTAAAAAAAATCCTCACTTCAATGCAGGGCACAGTTTCCTTGTTAATTTGTCCAAGTGCATCGTAGCAATGGCTTTTGGTCCGAACGATGTCTTGAAAGTGTCCGGGTTTTGGTTTTGGAATATGGAATCTTTTAGAACGACGGCGAGATTGAAAATCGCGTCGACTTGACCCATAGCGTTGGCCATTTTAAGCATTTCCTCGCATCCCGATTCGGTGGTTATATCGTGTGTTGAAATCTGTATATCTGCTTCATAACCAGCCCATGCACTACAAAAATACGTTACAATTAATGATATTATAACTAAAAATCTATAAATACGTCATATGCGCTTCGAAAACGCCTTGTTAAAACTTGGCTAGTTGGCTTATTTTTGACGACTGCCTCGTCAATCTACTCGTATCTAAGCAACATATAACTATTTCTTTTTCACCACCGATATTGAGAATATGCCATCTTACTACCACATTTTATTTAACATAGTGTGGCGTTACAATATTACTTTACGTATGTGTGCGTTATCGTGCCATTTGTTACGAACAACAGCTTTCTAGTTACATTGGTCACAGTTGTTTATCCACTGTCGGTTATATCTAGAACATGTGCTTTGTATTTTTATTCCAGTGAAATTTAGAGGTTTTAGAGATGGTGTACAAACCTCTAAACACTAAGTTTTATTTAAATGAATTTGTTTCAACTCGAGGGTGTGGAAGGAAAAATACAACTTTGGCGTACGACGATTTATTTCACAAGAGAGCGTACGGTACAAGTGCATTAACTTATATAGAATATAATTATTAATAATAATTATGTCGGTCGACGGATTATGATGCTGGCGCGTTGAGCAAGGCGATTGGCCATTATGTGTGGCTATTTAAAAAGGAGGTGTTTTAGCCCCTTGTTCTGTAATGACTTGTTATCGCTCGTGGAGCGTTTGAACGGTCTAGCCTACTATCCTATTCCTTATGATAGTAGACTCACGCTCGCTACAAAAGCATTAAAATAATAATGAGAATATATTTTTGTAAATTCTTACCGCAGTCTCGAAGACTGGTATCCATTTGTGACACCTCTACGAGAGGTCAATACTATTTTCCTGGCACCTCTAAGGATCAACCAATCAGCTAGCTCAAGTCCGAAGCCTCCCAGACCACCCACTATAATGTAAACGTGGTCTTCATGACCCATGTACCTGATGCAATAATACTTTATCAATTTCTGTTTATATTATGTAATTGTTACGTACAAGTGCTATTAGGATCGAGCTATACCTGGTTTTTGCCAGCTTTAGCACTTGGTATATATCCTGCTATATTAATGGCAGGTTTACAGTTGTTATGTTATATTAAGTATCTTTATTCAATTAATCAAAATGATCCAAAAATACTTTATTCAGTTCAGGCCCTGAGAAAGCACTTATGAACGTCAAACTTTCCATCGGTTCGGAGAACAATCCACTTATCGAGAAGAACTTGCAAGAAACTCGATCTGGTTTATCTTTTCATTATACATATTTTTACAAACATAGATAGTAACATTTTGGTGGATGCACGTCATTTCCAGACGTCACCGTCACAAATTAAAGACCTTCATGCTAGAATAACTTCCAAAAAGATTTAATATTTGAAGTCAATAGCAAACAAAAATCGTTACAATGAATTTTGAAAATGATCAGCTAACTACAAAAAATTCACTGTAATACAATTTAAGCTACAAGGTACAAGGCACTGTTTTCGAAAATGTGGTTTTTTGATAGGTATTAAGTACTATACTATAATGTATTATTCTGTTATAATTTTAATTCAAATGTATAAGCATCACACCGCTTGCTCCATTTTTCCACGGCAATATTTTTTGAAGTTATACTTCTTTTGGTGCCTTTGGGAAAAATGATGATAGTGACTTTTTATGATGCGCGCGCACACCGACACTTAGAAGCGACACTGTGAAGTTGGTTGCTTATTGTCTGTCAAATTTACGTGAGAACTGATAGCTATATTCAATTGAATTTAATGTCTTTTTTAAGCTACAGAAGTTACGTGCGTACGTAAGTACAGATAGACGTTTTTTAATTTTTTTTTTATAATTTTTATAACTTACGCCCAAACAAGCGGATGGGTGACATCTAGCTAATAACGAATATACGTAACAAAAAACCATATTCTAAGCGATTTACTTTCTGTAATGTGAATATCTGACTAACTATGAATACGAATATCTAAATCACTGTTTACTGAGTCCTTAATATATGTAGAATGGTAGAAGAATTTAACACAGAGTATTAATAGTATTTATATCCATTACTTACCGAGGAACTGCATCAACAGCTACGGAGGTAGGTAGAACACGTTGTCCTGCTGGTTCTTCATCCTTAATTTTAATAATTACCTGGAAATAGAAAAAAAAAATTCCATTTATTGCTAAAGCTATGTGCCCGTTGGGAAAAATCTGTTCCTATGCACAACTACATTACTTTTTATACTTTATAGGGTTTGTTATAAAGACGTTATAACGGTTGAGCGATCTGGCCCTTGGAATATCAATCTGATGTTTGCAAGTAAGAAGCTTCTAATTCTAATTTAAATTGGCAACACTACCGGCTGACGGAGGAAAAAAACATCGCGAGGAAACATGAACCTGAGAAATGTTCTTGTAGTATCACCATATGTGAGAAAATATAGAACGTAGAATATACAAATACATCTATAGGGGTGTAAGGGGTGTCGAATAACATCGAAGACTTGAGACATCCAAGCCAACCTCACCTGCACGTGGTGCACCCTGCTGAATAACGAACGAGGCAATGGCGAAAGCGGGGTGGTAGTGTTTTACTGCCTGACTGGGTCGCAACCACCATGTATATGGCGAAAAAGCCCGTCATAGTGATTCGCTTTTGCGGGTCGCGTTTCGTGATCAGCCTGTGCATGTCCAGCTCTTCGCTTGCCGGCATGACAGCGGCGACTGGCGATGGATAGTGTGTCACTCGGTGGTCGCCATTGTTTTTGGATTGTACTGTGCTTACCATCAGGCACAGTGCAGTCATTTTGCCGTGCTACGTCGATATGTCAGGGGGTTGACATGTTGATTATGCTCATACCTTCTGTCGAGAAGAGGCCTATGGCACTACAGTGAGTATCTTACATTCAGATGGCATGATTTAGCATTTGACCACAATCTCATTTGATGCTTAATGAAGATGTGGTCCGAGAAGGTAAACAGTATAAACCTAGAGGGACTTTCTGTCAAGTGCAACTGTCGAAACACACCTATAATTGCTCGGCGATAGATTTTCACTTAAGGGTCGTAGCTAGCCGGTCGAGCGTAGAAAAAACCATACTAGCATGCACCTATTTAAATCCCGTGAAAAATTTCATTCTTGTACCCGTCTTGGCTATTGTCTGTCAGTCTTAATATATTTATGGATTCAATGTTAATGTTTTCCGATGCATTTATTTATTCAATTGTGTTTAAGTCCACTTGGCCATTAATGAAAATCAGCGCTGAGACACTTGCAAAAGTGGCAGCCAGCACATGCTGAATTGTACACCATTGTAGCAATACCATGGCATAATTTTAGTTTCTTATAACGTTTTATGTTACAGTACAGTAATGTCCGTGTATTTCCTACGTAAAGCTGTAACGGCCTGTTAGGCCAATGGCGTAGTCATTAAAAAAGCCCGGATTTTATCATGATATTCCCAGATTTGATTGCAATTTCAATAGTATATTTACTATATTACCTATCTATCGTACTTATCAACAGTATTTAAGACTTAAATAACTTACTTTTCCAATATGCTTTCCGGCTGCCATGTATCTGAAAGCGGCCTCTACTTCATGCTTCTCAAATATGCAGTACGTTAATGGTCGTACGGCTCCACATTCGATACCACATAGCAGGAGATCCTGTAGCCTCTGTACAAAAATTATACAATGTCAGCCACACAGTGCATTAAATTGGACCAAACAAATAATCAAATTCTCAAGTTGCACTAGAAAACTGTACAATAACTTATAAATTTAAACCTAATATTTATACAAATACCATAAAAATCTATAATTCATTAATTTTCAAATAACGATAATAAAGAAAAAAAGATTTTTTTTCTCAAAACATATTGATAACATTAAAGCTCGCCAATAGCTAATTCGGGAGCATTTCCATACACTTTTTCAAAAGACTACGAGTCGCTATTAGAGAATTAATTTTAATAGCGTCCATATTAGACATTCATTATATATCTTAAAACTATGACAGTCGATTTGAGACTTTCTATTCTAAGTGCTTAACTTACAATAGTCGATTCTAGACTGCTATTCTAATTTCTTATTCTATTTATTTTAAATATGCAGACTTAGCGTCTGTCTAGCATCCTGTACGGAGAACGCTAGACAACCTCAACTTAACACATGTGTAATGAGGCTACGGGGTTATAAGTACCCAGTAAACATAAAAATATAAAAAATAGTCGGTTAACAGAAGAGAAAATTGTACTGAACCGTTTTATCTTTATACTTGAATAGAGATTTATAAATAAAGGCTGCGATTCGTCGGTGATAAGAACAAAATACCTTTCTCCATTTTTTTTAAATTGATAACACTAAACCTCTTCAATAACTACAAAACTAAAATAAATCGAAGAACAGAAATAAGAAATCGAGGAATGGAGAAGTGAGATGTACGTAACGTAACGTAACGTTTCCGCTTCCTACTTATATATCTATTTATTTTGCATTCAGATCATACCTTTCTGAAGTCGAAACTTTGATCGAATATGTAGTCCAACATGATACCATGGAAGGAGGTCTCTTTCAGGAAGAAGTACATCCCGATGGGAGTGTTGTTGCTGATATCAAACTTCCCAATCTCCAAGAACCGACCACGATACGCTAAACATCTTACGGATGCCTGTTCATGAAATATTCAAATTAAATTTTGTTTTATATAAATCAATTTATTTGTGAACATAAGCTGAATATAAAACTGAGGCGTTAAGTAATAGAATAAATATTAACAATAGCAAAAGCTTAACTTCCAATTAAGACACCACTAAGAAATATATCGACGGGAGAAAGCGGAAATGTCGTAACTTGCATTTTGGGCTAAATCGCATTTTACCATATTCTTATATATCGCTTCGAATGGTCTGGGCCTCGTTTTCCTATGAATAAATTTTTCAGCGATACGACCTTGGATATTTGCCTAGTTTTAGCAATACACATAAAAAAAATGTCATAACTAGGGTAATCATCATCTTTTTATCCTCATTACACCTAAGTAGGGTCGGCATAATATGATTTCCTTCTCCACTCTCGCCTATCTGATTTCATCTCAGTATTCATACCATTTACACACATATCATTTTGCACACAATCCATCCATACTTTTTTCGCTCTTCCTCTACTCTTATATCCGTCCACCATCACACTCAAAGCTTTTCTAGTTACATGGTCTTCGTCTCTCCTCATAACATGACCATACCTTGCTAACCTATTACTCCTCAACTTCGCTGTCACTGGTGCTATTGCCAAACTTCCTCTGATATATTCATTCCTAATCTTATCCATTCTAGTTACACCACATATCCACCTTAACATTCGCATCTCTGCCCCATGTAGTTTAAAAATAGATAAAATATGTATTTTATTTTGAATACTACTTTGTCACAGAGATTGCTTGGAATTGCTTGCTATACATACCGTTATATAAACCATATTTCTATAAATATAATATGAGTTATGAATTATTGAAATAGTTTTTTGGCTCTGGTGTAAAGTTGGGTTTTCCAAGTTACGACAATTCCGCTTTCTTCCGTCGATATGTGCAAGAGATAATCATCCACATTTGGAATATCAAAGACTATTGATCTGACTAATAATTTTGGGTATCAAATACAGGTGTAGGTGGTAGAGGCACGATGAAACTATTACTGGTTTCAGCATGAATGGGTCGGCTCGCCCGGGGTAGTACCACCCGATACACAGAAGCATGGACGTGAAGTAACAGTGCTTGCATTGTTGCGTTTCGTTCGGTCAGTGAGAGGGCCGGAAGCCCACCTTCTCCTTTTCCCAAACACAGGCTGACAACGCACTTACGACTCCCTTGGTGTTGCTAGTGTCTATGGATGATGGTGATCACCTAACATCAGGTGACTCACCTGTTTGTTTGCCTCTTATGATATATAAAAAAAAAAACAAATTTTATAGGTTACAATAATGAGTTGACAAATATTTATGGTTTATTTTTCATAAAATTACCGTACCGTAAAAAGTATCAATATTTGTTAATATTACCTGTAATTTATCATCTGACAAAGAGTTAAGTACTAAATCTACGCCTTTTCCGTTAGTCTCTCTACGGATCATATCTTCGAAAGATGTGTCACGCGAGTTGCCAATGTGACTGTCTGTAATAAACAGAATATCGTTTATAAGAGGGATTGAATACCAACTTAATGTACATTAGGCTCATTTAGGTCTACGTGTGTGGTAATTTATGTACTTGGTTATTTTAGAATATTTGATTTGACCTAATAATGATCACGACGTGACGGAGTGGCGTAAATGTCTTGATGGGCAGTCGAACCGCTACTAAATGTGTGACCTCAGCGCCACATATATCACAACAAATTATAAAACAAAGCCGTGTGCCACGTCCGTCTGTCTGTCTGTTCGCGATAAACTCAAACACTACTGCAACATGCGACATCTAACTGTAGATACAGTGATTCATGAGGAAGATTTAGGATATAATTTGGCTTTTTGAAGTGAAACTTCTTTAGGCGCACGAGGGTAATATTTTTACAGATGTAACGTCACGCAGGTATGCAACGGAAGTTAATTATTAGAACTTTAGACGGCAATTCTGTCGCATAACGTCATTTGCAGTAAACGCAGATTTTTCATCTATTTACAATATTATTAGCAACAGTGAGTTAAATTTATAAATAAACTTTATGAATAAATTTTTTTTTTATTTTTTTTTTATTTTTCTAAAGATTTAGTTTTGTATAAATATAAACAAGACTTATAAATTAGTTCACCAAAGAAGTTTCACTTCTGACATGTACGTATGACTTTGTACGCACGCACTTTTTTTTTATAAGGGCGGGGTAATGTTTACCGGGATTGCTAGTGTAAGTATAATTAAGGCAGATAGTAGTCTATAGATATCATGAAACAAAATCTGAGGAGTTGATGTTACTTGTGACCGCAAAAAGTGTACCTCGAAATGGCTAAAGAGTAACATTTTTTGTCCGCGGCACTATTCCCCATATTATATATATATATATATATAAATATAATCAATTGATAATAATAAAAGATGGATACATTAATAAGCCATACTATTAAATAAATAATGAAACAAAATCGATGTTTGCGTCTGTTAGTTTAGTTATACACTACGTAACAGATTTTCATACGATTTTCATTATTATTTAGAGAAATAAATATTTATATAATTAATAATTAAACGTAATTTAAATAATTAAATTTTAATTTAAACAATTTAAAATGTTGTGTACAATTTCTAATTGGATTTCAGAGATGTAATGCTATAATATTCTCGTTGTATGTAACTGGCAGTCTGTTATCCGTAATTGTACCTTTTTGTAAAAAATAAGAAAAAAGGACCTGTGTACATGAGGTATTTATATTTTGCAGCTCATCACACATTTTATTGATTAAAAGACTTTATAAAAATGTATATAATTATTGCTCCGAGTGCCAATAGATATGAAAACCACACTAACGTTAATAATTTCAATAAACAAAATTTAAATATCGTCATTCATACTATACCTAATTCATTTGAGAATTCAAAAGAGAACACATTTATTTCCTGGTTTTTAGTTTTCACATCTGTCGGCAGTCATTATGCCTGTCTCCACTTTTTTTTAATAAAATTAAATTTAAAAAAACACACAAAACTTAATGTAATTTAGTTTTAACCTAACAATGAAATTATATGAAGCAAACCAACAACATAAAGTACTTCGAATCGAATGAAATTTGTTAAGAAAGTAATATTATATTACCTTTCAACTGCGGGAAGAGTTTTTTAATAAAAACTCTCTTCTCAGCCGTACCAACTGTGGTGAATACTTCGCAGCCATAGTACAGCGCTACATTAATTGCCGCTTGGCCTACACCTCCGGAGCCAGCGTGAATTAAAATCGTGTCGCCGCGTTTTATTTGACCGACCATAACCTGGATAACGAATTTTTAAATATAACCAACTATGTCAAATAAATCTTATAATCTCTTACAAGTTTTAGATCAGTCATTGGCCTAACAAAAACGTCACTGGTGATGCAATTGGGCACAATCACTACATATTACAAATCAAAGTTCTCTGCCACGACTGTTTGTTCTCGATAAACTCAAAAACTACTGAACGGATTTCCATGCGGCTTCCGACAGTAGATAATGTGATTTATGGGGAAGGTTTAAGTACACTCGTATAATGTGTCAAGGTATTTTTTTATCATCAGGCCGGGACAAAGTCCGCTGGCCCCGCTAGCACAGTAATAATTATGTTCTGTCTGGCGTTTAGAAGCACTCACTTTTAACGGTAAAATATCATAAATATCATTTCTTTAGTACAGTGTGTTTCTTAGGTCGTTTTAATTTTTGCGAACCGCACGGTGTTCTCAGCGGCGGCCTTCACGCTCGCCGGCTTCCTACCCTGGGAGCTGGAGGCAGGAGTTACGTTTAGTTTCGTTTAGAGAAAACGAAGTGGGGAGCCTCGGGCTCCCAGGGAGATAGAGGAGAGGAGACGGCGTCTTAGAGCGTGATTTCAGCGATGCTCGGCAGCGACCAAGCTTGGCGAGCGATGGCCTCCTTCTGCGAGGAGGTTATCTCGCAGAAGGAGGTGGCGGAGAGAGCCCGTGAGGTAGACCCTCTAAGTAGCCCTCTCTGCCAACGGAGGACCGGCGGGAGGACGCAGCGCTTTGGCCGACTCCTCCCGCCACCGTATTTGGACCTGAGGGGATGGGCCGGGGGTCCCATCTCCTCATTGCACAGGTCCGGCGGACGAGGGGAGGTAGCTGGTGAGTACCCAGTCTGCCTCTCTATAGGTAGGAGCCCGGCGATGACCTTCCACCGGGCGGACTGTGGGGGCGGCTCTACAACGTTGATTAGCATTGTACGATCCCTTGCCGCCCCAACAATTACGGTCTGTCGGTACACCGTGGGGTACACCCGGAAGGGATATTATATTAATCCATAAGGGATTTCCCCACGTTAATAATAATAAAAAAACGGTCGTTTTAATTTTAGCAACATTTATCGTTCGTGAAATAAAATTAGTATTTCACATTTACAATATTCACATATGTAATAAACACAATCGCAATAATTTCCATCTTTACGTCAGATCACCAGTGATTCCTAATAGTCAGTCCCTGCAAAATCTTAATACTAAAAACAATAACAAACTGGTTTCTCCATGTTTCAGGCTCACTAAGACCAGTAACAGTTTTTTAGGTAATAATAGTGTTCGATTTTATAACAAAGTCCCAAGGCACATTATCGATTGACCAGATAGTAAGTTCAAGTAGTGTCAATCGGGTCTTAATACATAGGATGGATAAATTATGTGAACGATGGTGGCATCTGGAAATGACGCCTCTCTCTGTGTCTTCTTCTTCTTACCCTTAACCCACATAAGTAGGGTCGGTACAACATTTTTCTCATGTTGTGGTATATGTGGTGGTGATTTGGCTTAATTTTTACGATCGGCCGCCTGCCTGTCATCAAACTTCCTTGGGATTATTTTGTTGTACCACTGTATTTATGATTATTATTATATAGTTACAAAGTCTGATGGGCTCTTTTAGCTTTACAATTTTTCGTGCCGGTTCTTCTCAATGACTGAGTTTTTTTTCCAAACTGGTAGTTTTGACGTTCATAAGCGCCTTCTCAGGCCTTAAATAGAATAAAGATTTTTTTAATTTGATTTTGAAATCGGTTATAAACTTGAACTTACCATAGCATAGTAAACAGTTCCATATGCAACAGGTATAGTTGCCGCTTCTTCAAAGGTCCATTCGTCTGGTATACTCCAAAGTAACGCTTTATCCCCTTGCACCACGTTGGCCAAACCAGAATTCTTAACCATGCCCATGACTCGAGAACCACTGTTTTCAAATAAATTATATTTAAGCAATGTTAGTAACATTAACTCCAAAATTCTGAAATGTCTCATTCTTGTCAACACTTTCGACTTTTTGCGTTGTATCTTTATGTATATAATTCTTTTGTCCTTGTGTATGTGAGTGAACTTCTCCTAAACGACAGGGCAATTTTTTTGTGTGTGCTTAAGTCACTTCAGGTGAATTCAAGAACGGTTTAAATTTACAATTAGATCTGGTAGGTGTCATTGCGATGACTTTAAGTTTTTTTTTATTATCAATATATAATATATAAAAAATAATAAAAAATTAATAGATACTAGATACTACATATTATAGCATGCAATAATAATGTCGTTTTGGGATTCGATATTTGGGATTAGACATAAATCTTCAGAATCAGGTCAATAGCTCCGGAGGTCACTTCCCACAAAAATATTCACAATGTAACGCAAGCAAAGTAACTTTTCTAGTATAACAAATCTGGTAAATTGTATCTTCTTACTTACTATAATCATTGTCTTCTAGAAATAAACGGGATATAAAAGAGAATTTCATAATAATAATTAAATTGCAAATTTGATAGCATTATTATCTTCGTCTCCACAATTGCTATTAAAAATACTTTGATTACTTACTTAGGAGTCCTGCCAACAATTTCAAAACCTTGCACGCACTCCTGCGCAAGTCGACCACGAGCTACTGCGTCTACTGTTACACGACCAGTCGCCGTCATGACGTCACGGAAATTAAGAGCTGCACAATACGTCTAAAACGCAAAGGTTATTGTATTTAGTATCCTTTATATATTATCATTTCATTTAAACTTTTAGTTCCATATTCGACGGGGATCTACAATGACGTGCCAAAAAGTAGCGGGTTCACAATTCGTAAGTGGAAAATTTATCTGTTTTCGATAGTGAAGAACTAAAATGTTGACTTGACTATCAATGTAGGCAGATCATTTTTTAAGAAATTCAGCAACTTTTAGTATGAAAAACCTGCATATTGCATATTAATTACAACTTGCAAGTTTTGAGAATATGGTAGAAATGTAGTTGCAGGGGTTCCACGAGAACCAGCTAAATTTTGAAAATGGTCTATAAGATAAACTCTAGGAACCTCTGAATTTTAAACCAACATAATAAATGATATTAATCCATAATATGATCGAAGCTCTAGAAACCTAGAAAGTGGACCTCAACGAGTACTTGGAGACGAACAATCTACTTGAACTTGAAATATAAATTTTTCAATATTTATTACACGCGAAGAAATCTCACTTGCGGCGTGGTCTAACAAATTGGATTACAATTACTATTAAAATCAGCAACTTTATAGGTTAGTTCATGAGTATTTATTTTTACTATAATTAATTAATATCTAATAATAGATAACTGTTGTAAATGTGGATAAAAAACATTAAGAACTTACATGAATTAAAACTTTTTCTTCGTCCTTAAATTGATGGTTTTCTCTCAGAGGTCCTTCGATCCATCTCAGCGATGACAAGTCACCGATAGTTAGCGTATTTACGTAAGCATGATGTGCACGAACAGTATCCAAATCTCCAAGAAGTAAATGACGATAGCATCCCCATTGTCCCTTAGATCAGAGAATTGTAACATATAGTATAAGGTCGATGTTACAGTTCCTACAGTTTACATTAATTAAAGCAAGCTTTGCATAATCGTGAACTAAATATTCCTAAGGCTTACAATCATCTTTGGTACAAAATCCAATTTGGTTTCCTAACCAAATTAGTGCACGTAAAAGGTAGTATTCTTTATTCTTAAATTTATTTCTGTATTCCATGTTCTGTATAACTCTAATTTTATTATGATAGTTCAATGTAGTCTTAGTGTAGGTAGAGTATAATGTCTTTCAGCTAGTCTTAGCAGATTTGTTGGAATTAGCTGATTTCTGTAAGAGAATTATATATACTAATAGTTATTGTATTAATGGAAACTTACTTCCTGATAAACATTGACCGCTAGATCCTTGTCTAGCTGTTCTTCATAAAATTCCAAATCTGGATTAAACTTAGGAGCTAATGGATCAGCAATGAGAAGGCCGTATACAATTTCACCTCCAGGTTCCTTTCTGAGACAATTGACTAATCCTAAAAGTCCATTCAATGGCTCATTCTGACTATATAAAACAAGTTTCTGACCCTCTTTCATTTCATCTTTAACTTTATCAATCCAAGCGAAAGTATCATCCGATGTAACAATTTCGACGAACTTTGCTGGTCTAGCTCCAACCCTCTTTCTCAGTAGAACTAAGTATTCTAACCCAGTATCTTGGATGGAAATTATATCATATTTGTCAGCATAATCTTTAGCACTGGGAAGGTCTTTTTCACGACTTACAATAAAGCATTTATCGCGAAGCGTTGCTACGGCTTGTTCTAGTGTCTGTAATTAATTTGAATGTATTTAGAAATATATTTTTCTTACACTTAAACAATATTAACGTAGAATCTAATATTTATAAAAATCTAAGAGATAAGTGAATTTACCTGAGGTCTACTCAAAAGATTAGCTCCAACGAACAGCACAGTGTTAGATTCTCCAGTTAGTTTCTTATTCTCTACTGTGACAGTTGAAGGCATTTCAATTGAGTCTTCACTAATCACCAGCAGCTCAGCTTGAACAAGTGGCAAATCTCCTAGCATATCACCCACTTTTTCTATTAAAGGTTCAAAATTATTCTTTTTATATTCTTCGTCGATAAGTTCTATAGCCTTGACTTTGTAAGTCTGAATATTGTCAAGGATTGTTTGAATGTTAGATCTTAGAATATCTTCAACCTAAAAATTTTGCTTATATTAATGAATTATAATATTGTAGAAAACCATAAAACTACCAACTAAAGAAAATAATAATATAAAGAATAATGAGAATAGAGGAAAATTAGACAAAAATAAGGAAAATATTTCACCAATCCCATTAAATTTATGAACATGACTGAAATGGGTAAAAAAATGCATATCGATAACACACTAATTTTGCTATCCCGTTCCTTTATCTATTAACGAATAATTTTATTATAGTACTTTGAATATACTTCTAAGGAAGTTACAAATTAAACATTATATTTTAAAAGGGATGACCTGAGGACGTTATCTGTGGAGATATGATTACCTTAAACTTTTTATTTAAAATAGAAATGGTACCTTTATCTAAACGGTAACTCACCGTCATCTTAGTTTTAGCGAAGTTCGGAATAAATACATTCTTTTCAAGTACTGGAATACCTAAGGGTACTCGCTTGGTAATAGGTGTAGCATGAAGACCACGAATTTCTACACCACCAGCTCTGGAAAGAAAAAACATGTTATTATTTGCTCCAATAAAGTCTACACATTCATACTTTTTACAAACGATTGTAGTTCAAAGTCTGTACGCAACATTTTTTGAAAACAATTTCCACGTTTAAAGTTATCGAGGATAAAACAGAAAGCTTTTTGAAGAGTAATATCTAGCTGCAAAATATTCAGAACAGAAAAGACTTACAAAAGGACTCTTTATTTTAGTAAATTTGATATTTATACACTATCTCATAGTGATAATTATTAATTAAAAAATTTCTCACCTAATAACATCAACGTCTGGATACACTCGAACCTCAAATGAGTTTCTAGTCGAATCAGGATTCATTTTCGATATAGCATTGTAATGCATCGTTGCATCAATAGACAGTTTCTCGATTCTGGTCGGAACGAAAAGACCTCGGGTGTCCTGACCGATGATCTTGAGCTGGAGCATGCAGTCCATGAAAGTGACCCAATTATTAACCCACGCGAGACGTCCTCGGGTACCTTGGACATTGCTTCCAACAACTCCACGGAAGAGACCGCTAGAATAGAATTGCATAATATTGCACTGTTTTGAATATGATGGTCAATGGATATGCGAGTATAGGAAGACCGAAAAAGGTTTGGATGGATTGTGTGAAAAATGATGTGTGTGTAAAAAGTGTGAATACTGATATGACATTGGATAGGCGAGAGTGGAAAAGAAAAATATTTTGTGCCGACCCTTCTTAGGTGGGATAAGGGTAAGAAGATCATCCTGATTGTACTTATAAAAAAACAGTGAAGTTTCTTTCTAAAACGAATATTTAGATTGTTGGCATACAAAACATATTGCTGTTAGGTTTACGCTTCTCTCCTACGTAGTACGGTCGGTCACTTTATGTACAGTGTTTTGAAGCGATGACGATTCAATATTAGCATGTTTTAAAAATCTATAAATATTAATAAAATTGAAGTGTTTGTTATTTTGTCCAAACTTTTCGATAATTAATTTTTTTAACAGAGGTAACTTCCTGTATATAAAGTAATAAGGGTTACTTGAGTATTAATGGCAAAATTAAGGCACCTTCAGATGAAGGAGCACCGGCTAGTAAAGGTACGTCTTATGTCCAATATTTAGGAAATGTTGTGAAAGCGGATAATGTATTAGGGATTATTATTTTCCTGCCATTGAAAAATGAGGAGTAAAGTTAATAAAAGTCGGTTACAAAAACAACATCTTTTGTACCTGTATTGATAGCCTCTAAGACGCAGTTCCTTATAGAAATCTTTAGTGAGCATATGTTTGATGTTAGGTCCAGTTATTTCAGGCGGATGTTGCAGCACACGATAATTTTGCCCCACATTCTTCTTTGCGTAAATCCGTCCAGTTACGATTGATGCTCCACTTTCTACTATCTAAAAATTTGGAAATGCTGGTAATTTGTGTTTTTTTTTTGTTTTTCTTTTTTGCCATACAATCTTCTATATATTGAAGCCATTGTCGAATAGGTAATAATATTATAAGTTTCTTGTGATAATTTCAATTTTCTAACAAGATGGTGGCCCCTTTGTTAGAACTGTCCAGGAAGTTTTTGTGGTATCTCAAAATTCATGCTCCGTGATATAATTTTCCATTCAATTCACTTGTGCACAATAATCGAAATATTATTACGCAAAATATCACCAATATTACAAAATATAGATTTAAATAACATAAGATTATGAATCTATACCAATATTATAAAGAGGTAAAGTTTGTGAGCTTGTGAGGTTGTAGGGGGGTAATCTAAGGAGCTACTGGTCCGATTTGAAATATTATTTCAAATCGAATCAAAAACACTTTATTCAATTTAGGCCCTAAGAAGGCACTCATGAACGTCAAAACTACCACCGGTTCGGAAAACAACCCAGTCATCGAGAAGAACCGGCAAGAAACTCGATCTTGTTTATCTTTTTAACAAATATATATAATATTTAGAATAATAATATATTATATATAATAATAAATGTCACAAACGTTTTCAATGGATGCACAGAGATGAGTCAATTCCAGACACCACCATCGTTCACATATTGATCCACTCTATAATATCCTTTTGACACCAAAACCCGCTTGACATGGCGCTTAAATTTGCAATCCGGCAAATCGGTAATATCCTTTGGGACTTTGTTGTAAAATCTAATACTGTTTCCCAAAAAACTATTACCGGTTTTACTAAGTCTAAAACGTGGGACAACCAGTTTGTCACAATTTCTAGTATTTAGAATTTCAGTGTTATTAGCTTTGTTATGTTATAGCGCATTCGTCGAGGAAGGCTATAGTCATGTTTATGTCATCACGCTAAGGCCAATAGGAGCGGAGCACTAATGAAGAGTGTTTCAAAATCAGGGTTTTTTCTTCTCGAGCGTTTCCGCTGCGTGTTAACGTTAGCCCAAAGTAACTTTTCCACTGGGACAAAGTCGCGGGTAGAGGATAGTATACTATAAAAGGCACTACATGGGAGACTAAGATCCGGCCAGCTACTCTCTGATTTATTTTTTTCATATATTTCTTATCATCCCTCGGCTATATCTTTATCAGGACAACCTAGTGGTAGGTGGTAGAGCCACCCTGAATCTAATACTGGTTTCAACATGAATGAGTCGGCTCGCCCGGGGTAGTACCAACCGACTCACAGAAAACCAACGTGCTTGCATTGTTGCGTTTCGTTCAGTCAGTGAGAGCGCCGGAGAACCACCTCCCCTCCCCTTCATTCTTTCCCTTCTCTCCCTCTACCGAAACACAGGATGGCAATGCACTTACGATTCCACTGGTGTTGCAAAAAAATATTTTTATCAATCAAATGTTCAGATTAAGTTACTGATTAAGCTTTTTGATTTACCTCAAAATTGCCACTGCCCTTTTGAATCATAATGATAAATTCCAAGTTTCCGTCCTTGGGAATATTCGTAGCTCTTTGGAAACGAACGTTCTCGAAGACAACGGAGACTTCTGTGTATAGTTCTCCCATCATCATGCCGAGGGTTTCCCATACGAGGACCAAATAACCAGTAGCTGGGTATAGATTGCGACCTGTAAAATAATTCTTTAGTGACAAACTATCCAACTGATACTATCGCTACCTATAGATGTTTATACAATCTCCTGATTGAAACACAGTAGTGTTTCCTTTTGTAGAGAAGGAACTAATAGTATTTTGCGGGGTGGTAGGGTTTTACAGCCTGACTGGGTCACAACCACCATGTATGGCGAAAAAGCCTGTCATAATGATTCGCTTCTGCGGGTCGCGTTTCGGGATCAGCCTGTACATATTCAGCTTTTCGCAAGCCGGCATGACAGCGGCGACAAGCGATGGATAGTGTATCACTCGGTGGTCGCTAATGTTTTTGGACTGTACTGTGCTTACCATGAGACATAACCCAGACATTTTGCCGTGTTACAATAAAAAAAATGTTATTTAGCGAGGGTATCCAATAAGCACTCTGAGTTTCAATCTTTATTGGGTTTTCAGACTAGCAGTTTTATTTATATTTCGAGTTTATATAAAAATAAAAGATCCGAGATATTTTTGCACTTGCACTATCATTTTAATTTTTAAAATTTTATCTATTTCAATTTTTTTTTGCTTTACCTACGGAGGAAACCAAGTTTTCTGTGTACGTTTTATCACAATATTGTTGACAATTTTAATCTATATATATATATATATATATATCTATTATATATCATCTATCTTATTAGGTTATTTTACACTTACCATCGACAACGTGTCCGGCCATGTACTCACTGTCTTCATCAACTATAGACATTCTAACAGTTCGCTCTCCAGATTTCATCTTTTCCTGGGCTTTGTACGAAGTAACGTACCTAAATGGATAAGAAATACAAGCTACATTTTTTACGTCATCTAATGTTACTATACATACAGGCAGAATTTATAACGGGAATAATAAATCTTATTAGCTGGCTCTATTGATGCTGCTTTCCCACACTTATGCTTAACTTTAATGAGTGATTTCGTCGCAATTAGAGACATCATCATGATCTGCCTATAAGAGACCTACAGGGCCATAGGTCTCTTCCCTCTTTCCGAAGGAAGTTATGGACATAATCACCACGCCAGCCCACGACGTATAACCGATTTCAAACTCTGAGAAATCAACAGTTCCATTTTTTCCCACATACTGTAGTGCTACAGGAATATTTCTCAGGTACAGGTTTCCTCAGGATGTTTTCCTTCACCGTCAGCCGATAGTGTTAACGATTTACATTGGTAAATGTACGCGATTTCCAAAAGTTCGTTCGTATACTTCCGATCTCGAACCTGTGGATATCGGATTGATATTCCACCGCAACCACCAGACCACCACCACTCTAGAGAGTCATTACAGACATGATATCTAGACAGGGAACTGGCTATTAGTTGGACATATTTGAATTGACCAATATGTGTAGTTAGTTTTCAACTTAAGAGGGCTAATTAATCAGACGAGTGCTCAAAAACCCTTTTTAACCTTGCTTATTTAGAATACAAATTATATGAGTTTTTTATACGTTATCGGTGTTATTACAACATAGTTAAATACGTATTAAATACTTGCTTTAAAAAGGTTACGTTTTAATTGCACCGCGCTCGTTGAATGTTTGCCATCTTCGGCTGTAGTTGGTAGAGTCACGCTGTAGCTATTAGTAGTTTCAGCATGAATGGGTCAGCTCGCCCGGGGTAGTACCACCCTCTTACAGAGAACAGACGTGAAGTAACAGTGCTTGCATTGTTGCGTCTCGTTCGGTCAATGAGAGCGCCGGAGGCCCATCTCCCTACCCCTACTCCCTCTCTCATACACAGGCTAGCAACGCACTTGCAACTCCCCTGGTGTTGCTAGTGTCTATGGACGGTGGTGATCACTTAACATCAGGTGACCCGCCTGTTCGTTTGCCTGCTTTTGATATTAAAAAAATAATCTTGCTTTTTTGTCTCGCTTTGGTTAGGTTAGGTTAGACTTGCGAAGAAAGGATAACGCGAACTTGCCTCTGGCGAGCGCGCTGCATTTACTACGAAACCTTTTTAAAACAAGTATTTAATACGTATTTAATTTTTTTGTTATAACACCGTATAAGTTTTATAATTATGTTGTGAATTAAGATGGTAAACACGGTAAACCTAGAGGGTCCTGGCTCTTAAGTGGTTTTAAAAGTAGTTTATATTTGTAGCAGAGAAGCTTGTGCATTAATAAGACAGTGGTGACTAACGAACGAATTTATATTTTTTTATGGTCATTATAGTTTTTAAATTAGGTTATGCTTACACAGTGTAGTCGTGCTCGAATAAAAATTACTTCGTATGTGTTAATTGCAATTTAAACTTAAGGCTATGTTAATCAAAAAGATAACGGATTTCTAACACTGAAATAATTGCAGGATCAATCCCAATGTTTGCTTCCTACAAACATACAAGCTTAAACTTTTAGAAAAACCAGTATATTATAGCCAAATACCAGAGTTTTTGGAACATAAGTTATGTTATTAGTGGAAACAATACTAAATACACAACATTGTCCTCTGTACCCAATCGGTCTACCCTTATTCAGAGAGGGTAGGGGGGTGTGTTTGAAAAATGCGTACTGAACGTCGCGCTTTATTGAAGTCAATGAACAAAGTGCCGCTATAGATCACACGCAGACTATTTGTTTGCGGTCGCTTGACTGATGGATGACGATTAATAAACGATGAACAAGTATTCTGGGTCTTTCGACATTTTGTGTATATAGATTGTGAGTTTTCACTGCACGCCAACGGTTTTGGAACTTGATTGAAGTTTCTAATTTAACTCGAGCTTTTTTATTTATCGGAATGAATAAATACTAGTTCGCAATTTCCCGTACGGTTGTTTAAATCCAAAGCAAGTATTAATATAAATATTAAAGAAGCAGACAAACACGGAAATATATGCTAAACAGACAAAAGTCAATTATATGTGGCTTATTAAATATTAATAGCAGTTTCTTCATTTACATGATTTTAAATTGTAACTAAGCGAACAAATAACATAACATTATATTCTATATAAATGCTTTGGTTTCATATAAAATATATATACATATTTAATTTGACATTATTTATGAGGTGTAATTGTATTTATATATATTAATACGCCATTAGATTGTTGAAACACATTTACAACAATAAAAATATAATTATGAGTATCATTAAAAAAAAAGGAAATGAAATAACAACGCATTTTAATAAAGTAATCGTTTGCTTCGTACTCAGTTAAGATGAGAAATGTCGAATGACACAAACATAAATATCGAAATAACAAGAATAAGAGGTAAATCTTTATTGGACGCAAAGTTTTGGCTTTGTTGTGGTTACGCAAAATTTTCGACAGTCAATCGATCGGATGGGGAATTAGCACTGATATTCAGTCGAAATTGACCTTTCGAGAAATCCACCACTCATATGTTTTTGACGTATTATGTAAATAAATTGGCTTGCCGGATAAGTGTGTTGTAATGTTTCTTCGTTTTGAGAAATATACATTTTTATATTATCACGCTAAAGCCATTAAGGGGTAAGCATGTGCATACAAAACGAGGACGTATAGTTCACATCTCATTCTAAAAATGTATATAAACCGATCCCATTTGACTATCTATAGTTTACTTGAACTCCAATCGAAACGAACTGAAAACCATCTACGAGTTTACTGTGACGGCGGCATCGTGTGATTCTGAATAGCGCAGCGTTTACAAATCTGTGTATAACTAGTTTAAAGACTATTGGACTGTAAATAGCACATGTATATTGAGATGTTCGTATTTGAAGAATTAATTCTTTTATCACAATACGCGTGCCACGTCTGTATAGTTTAGTATTTATAAATCTACGTATAACTTGTTTAAAGACTAGTGGACTGTAAATAGCGCACGAATACCGAGATGTTCGTCTTTGAAGAATAAATACTTTTATCACAATATGCGTGCCACGTCTGTATAGTATTGTATTTATAAATCTAAGTATAACTTGTTTAAAGACTAGTGGACTGTAAATAGCGCATGAATATCGAGATGTTCGTCTTTGAAGAATTAATTCTTCCATCACAATGCACGCGTCGCATCTGAACAGCATAGTATTTACAAGTCTGTGTATAACTAGCTTAAAGACTATTGGACTGTAAATAGCGCAGGAATACAGAAATGTTTGTTTTAAAAGAAATAACTTTTTCACGTGAAAACACGTGTCGCATTTGAATAATATAGTATTTATAAGTCTATGTATAACTTGTTTAAAGACTAGTGGACTGTAAAAAGTGTGTTTCCTTAGATGTTAGTCTTTGAAGAATTAATTTATAAATAAAAATTAACATTTCTTACCAATCTTCGCTGTGCTCCCATTCCACGAGGTGTGACAACATGGGCGTGCTCTGAGACACTGGGAACTGAACGTGTGGGTAAATGTTGGCCAGCTGAGGATTTAATCCTGATTCGTAAAGTCTGTATAAAGAAAAAGTATTATTAAAATATTATTGAGATTTTGTTAAAAGATTCAAACACGCGTATAATCGTGTATGTGTTTTTGGAGTACTCATAAAGGAGGATATATTAAATATTGTTATTTGAAATAACATTAAATGTACCTTTATTCAGGAAGGCTTTTAAAAGCACTTTCAAAATGTCAGAAGGACGGTCCACCGGTCCGTAAAGTTATCTTTTACGTAAAATTTCTGTTAGCAGCTCTTTCATGAAAATGGTTTTATAATTAGTACTTGTCTCTAATTTCGTTTAATATATTTTACCTACTACATATTTCTCCTTCATTTTACTATTTCAAATGTGATTATTGGAGGTTGAAATTATATATTTTGTTGATACATTTCAATACCTTGTTATTCTTATAAACCAATTTTCATGTCTATAAAATGAGAACTGTATATAATTTTTTATATCTAATTTGGCCGATTTTATTTGTGTCTGGCCTTATTTTCTTACTTAGCATACCTATGCAAAGCCAGGGCGGGCAGCTAGTTTAAAATGAAATTACATTTACAGCATCTTTTTAAATTATCTATTCAAATTAAATATAAATTTTTAAATATAGTAAGTTAACACCAAACACACTTAAATTACACACTGATTGATACACACCGTACACATTTAATACTAAAAATAAGTTCACTGTGAAATTGACAATTAAAAAAAGAAGAAAACTGAACTAAAAGTTACAAGAGACAAGCAACTTAGGCACTTAACTAGACTTATTAGCATAAATATTAGCTCCTATTACTATTTTGTATAAGTTATCCGAGCATATAATTATGTTATTATTTAAGTGATACTCACTTTCCCAAAGCAGTGAATAACAGTTGGACGTTATCTGCATGATTCTTCTGAGTCAACGGAATGTTTACAACGTCCTTCTTCATTGATCGACGGAGGATTGCTTGTAAGAGACCATGTGGGGCTATTTCAATGGTTATGGCATTGTGATGAATCAGTTTTGAGGTCTCCTCGAAGAGTACAGGATTCTATAAATCAATGTATGTAATATTATAATATCTTTGCTTAACATCGATGCATCTATCTATCTATTCATCTATATCTATCTATCTACCCATGTATATTTATATATGTATCCATCTATATCTGTCTACCCATATATATCTATTTATCCATCCATCTATATATATTTATCTATCCATCTATACCTATCTATCGATGTATAAGTCATGGTGGTCTAGTGGTTTATTAATCTGATGATCGTAGGTAAGAATTCCGATATGTACCGACGAATTTGTCAGAATTCGCGTACTTTTACTAATTTAAATTGGTAACACTATCGGCTGACGGTGAAGGAAAACATCGTGAGGAAACCTGAACCTGAGAAATGTTACTGTAGTACTACTATATATGGGAAAACATAGAACTGAGGAGTTCTCAGAGTTTGAAATCGGTAATATGTCTTGGGCTGGCGTGAGGGTTTTAAGCCTCCCTCCTTCTAAGAAGCCTATCAAGCCTGCAATGGGTCTCTTATAGGCTGGTGATGATGATGATGCAATTTTTGTTGTTTGCACTAATTATGGTACACCACAATTATACTTATACACGCTCCTCGCCACTTTTTGACCGCTATGAATATAGATAAGAACAAGGATAAGGATAAATAGATGCGCAGCATACAAATTAAGGTATGAATACGTTTTTTATTACACTTATAACATCGAAATAAGGATAAATAGGTGCCCATTTTATATTGCTACAATAATATTTTAACTTTGCTTTGTATTAACCTCTTAACTATATTATGCGCAAACCAAAACTTAGAGCTATATTCAAAGCGGCCAAAAAGGTTGACGAGGACTGCATATTGACAATCAGAAATGGGCATATTTACACTTTGACTTATAATGTCCATGGATTAAGAATATATATATATTAATGGGCCAGGTGGACGTTGGCCCACCCTGATAATTAAAAAAAGTCATATGCAGCGCAATTGTGAATCTAAACCATTCTCGGATATACTGGAACACGCACACAAAATTTCATCAAAATCGTTCCAGCCGTTTAGGAGGAGTTCAGTGAAATACGCAAGTACAGAAGAAATAAATATATAAAGATATTATATAGATATTAAGATAAGAATTATAAAGATATATATATAATTATATGTATATATATAATTAGGGTAGTTCATTTTTGCAAAAATTTTTTTTTCGTTGCTCGTTTAAAACATTAATCTACATATAGGAAAAAAAATTCTCACCAAGTTTGAGCTCTTAACAATAATTTTAAGTACTTACAATTTAAATTTAAAGTTTTACCATTCGAAACGCATGTAAATAAAAACTTTCTTTTTTCAAATTTCTAATGCTTACCCGGCTTTTACAATATTGCAAATCGGTTTGATGGAACTTGTGCGGAATTTCACGCTCTTTAAAATAGTCTTAGTGTTTTTTTGTGTGACTCGCACTGGTTTACCAGTAAGAGTCCTCAAAGTACAGTTTTTGAAAAAAAAAAATATTTTCTCTTAACTTTTCGAGCAAACCGCTAAAAGTAGGAAGAAAAAAAGAACTGACTCATAAAAAAAAAGTTATCCGACCGAAGTTAGTTTTTCATGAATTTACAGCCATTTTTATACCGGAAAATGTAAGAAATTAAGAGCTCAAACTTGGTGAGATTTTTTTTTTCTATGTGTAGATTAATATTTAGCATGAGAAACGAAAAAAAAAAATTTTGCGGAAATGAACTAGCCTATATATATAAAAAAATCTTATAGTTCTTATTTGGAAACTTACCAGAAGATTATTGGTGTGGTATTCAGCGGAGGATAGTTCAGCTTTAGCATCTTTCCACTGGGCTTGAGGCAATGATGTCGACAGCCATCTTTCTGAACGTGGCTTTGGTGATGGTATCACTTGCTTCAAGTATTTTAGTAAAGTGGGACCTGAACGAGTATTGTCATCAAAGTAACAATTATGAAACTGAATTATTATAGTATTACGTTAGATTATATACTGGTATTCGTCTAGTCCTTGATTTTAAGCTGAAATCGCTAAGTTCATAACATTGTTTAAGAATGTAAATGTCAAAAAAGTAGTAGTGGATGAATGCCTTGAACAGCTGAATATACCATGTCTTCGTTGACATCTTGTAGCTCAGATATATACTAAAGATTTTTTCATCGATTAAATATACTAATGTAACTTGGTAAAAATTACAGATGATAGTGAAGAAAATAACACCAAATTTATGTTGAAAAATTATTGAATTTCTCATTATTTTAACTCACCAATACGTCAATGAGTGGCACAATAATTATGCCAACATAATTCTTCAAGAAACCTTTGACCCAGCAGTGGGACTATTACAAGCTGGCATTATTATAACAATCTAAAATGTTTTTTAGTCTAAACGTATTATACCATCTCTAACTGAATAAGCACTAACATCAGAACTAAAAGAACTATTTAACCAAAATTAATTAGAGCCCCTTAGGATGAGTTAATGTCTAATTCTATTATGTCATTTTAAATTTAAACATTCTTTTAACAACAGTCTATTGATTAGAAGCAAAGTCCAGTAAATCTAAAACATACCTGCTTCAGCAATGTAGCGAGAATGATAAGCGATGTTCGAGCAAGGGACTTCTTTGGCGAAAATGCCTTCCGCAGTGAGTTTAGCAACGAAAGTCTTCATTATGTTAGCAGGACCTGAGATGGTGCTAGAATCGGGACCATTGTGGCAGGCTACTTCGATCTCTGGTGGGCATATCGCTTTTATCTATGCGACAAATAAATGGTTCTAAATTTAAAACCGTAAAATAAAACTGTGAAACGTTAAACTTTTTAAAAAGAATGCATTTCCTATTAACTTATAAGGACTACTAACAAACATTGTTAATCACTGCAACCATTACTAAGCATCTGACCATTCTTGATACTTATCTTACAAACAAACAGTTTTATTTGTATTCTTTTGCATTCCTATTTACATGGTGGTAGAGCTTTTTCTAAGCCCACCTGGCTAGTTACCACCTTTGAGTTGAAAATCTGTTGCCAAGCATTTATGGCAGGCAAGGTTTGCCAAGTTTACCACCTTCGACCACAACCTCATTTAAGATCAGATGAGATTGTTGTCTAGGACTAACCTAAAAATCTAACAAACCTATAAAGTATAAAAAACTATGCCTGATGGTAAACACAGTACAATCCAAAAATAATGGCGACCACCGAGTGACACACTATCCATCGCCAGTCGCCGCTGTCATGCCGGTAAGCGAAGAACTGGATATGCATAGGCTGTTCCCGAAACGCGACCCGCAGAAGCGAATCACTATGACGGGCTTTTTTGCCATATACATAGTGGTTGTGACCCAGTCGGGCTGTAAAACCCTACCACCCCGCTTTCGCCATTGTACCTTTATCTTTCCAAGTATTATACCTTTATCTTCCTTATTACAACTAGCACATAGTTTGGAGTCTTAGTTTAGTTTTCCACTTTCTGTAACTATTTTTAATAATCAAATATTTGTATTACAAAATACATGCGAAATATCCATACATCAACATTACGAACAAAGATAAGCTTATAGAGTGTGGGCAATATATCATTACATTAACTTACATTTTCAATTGCACACTAAGTTTCAATATACAGATAGGTCTTATAGCTCTCCAAAAAATATCAGGCAATATGCTTAAAATTAACAAATATTTCTCTACAGAAATGAGTACAGCTTTATCAAAATGCACAGACCTGACTATACCCAAGACCAACAGCAGCCATGGATCCTTTGATGAAGGGTGTCTCAATGGAAGCTAACCCTCTGCTATAAGCAGATAATACCATTTCCTCAGCAGTAAAACAACCATCAGCGTATGCGCAACCAAGCTCACCGACGCTATGACCTGATAAAGAGAAATATTATATCAAATATTAAGGACTTAAATGCTGTTTTTTTTTAATTCACCTTAGTACACGTTATCAAAACATATCAATAAAATTGAAATGTTTGTTGTCCGTCCGAGTTAATTTTGACGTAGTTTTTACGGGAATGTAGAACATTATTCCGATTATTATCAATAGAGACGATACAATTTAATAGATACGTAATACGTTAAATCGGTAAAGGATATAATAATCATTAAAAAAAATACTATAAAGCCTACAGCACTTATGAAATAATTAACTCGTGTTCAGCGAGAATAAAGCCAAATATACCAGCAAGATTTAATAATGAACTTAGTGAACATTTTGTACATCCTCTCTAAGCATCTTAGGAAACAAGCTGATTAATCGACGTATACAATGCAATTAATCAGTATCTTGGTATCGTGGCGATCGAGTGACCGATGGATTGTCAATTGGACGTCTGGAGAATTGAAAGATTTTTTCGGAATTTGCGTACATTTACTAATTTAAATCGGTAACGCTATCGCTTAATGGTAAGGGGTAACATTACAAGGAATCCTAAATCTAAGGAATGTTATTATTATACCACTATATATGTAAAAATTATTGAAATGTGGATTGCTTGGTGTTTGAAATTACCAATACGTCGTAGACTAGCTTGATAATTATGACCATACCTTCCATCGGGATGAGGTCTATGGCTCTACAATGGGACGGTTATACACTGATTTTATTATTACGTAATTAAATACATATTCATATATTGATCTTTCTCACTTATTTTATTTTATCCGCAATGATTCTATCACTAAGGTTACTTACCAATAATATAATCCGGTTCAATTCCAACAGTCTTTAAGATATCTGTAAGCCCAACTTGAATCGCAGCGATACCAATGAAAGAGTTCAATATATTGTCGTAAATCTTAGGGTCCGGGTAAGTGATAATCCTTGTCAAATTGATGCCTTTAGGCTCTAGAGCTTTGTGACACCTGTTATATGGAGAATAAATAATATAAGAAATTATTTCGTGAGTGAAAATTACATAATGAAAATAGGTGCTTTCATATTCCACTTTTTAGGAGTATAAAAAAGGGTACATGTCGATGCAAAAGTGAACACAGGAAACATAGCCACAAACGAGGGCGCGGAGAAGGGAGTAGAGAAGAGAGGGAATAGGTGGGTCTCCGGCGCTCTCATTGACCGAACGAAACGCAACAATGGAAGCACTGTTACTTCACGTCGGTTTTCTATGAGAGGGTGGTACTACCTCGAACGAGCCGACCCATTCATGCTGAAACCAGTAATACCTTCAGCGTGGCTCTACCACCTTTGCGTATTCTTTCAAGAGTTTAGAGCTCGCTTCTTACTAAGGTATATTAGATAAGTTATCTAATAATCTTAAAGTAAATGTATTTGTAATAACAATATTATTAGAAGAAATGTTATCAGTAGATATGGGAGTATGTAATAATGTAATGAATTATTCTTAAGACGGTAAATTCTACAATCGGTAGCACCAATCTTCCACCGAGTAGCAGAAAAAGGTTTCCCTACCCTATAATGATCCTTCATCGCCCCTTGGCCAGGGAGTGTAAGCTGTTTTCGCTTTTCATTCGCCTAACTCGGCAGGGCTGCCAAAAGGGCTGTTCATAACCTCTCAAAATTGCATTCAGAGGCTTACAGTATATTTAAACTACCCTTGTTTATTACCGTTGTAGTAGGAAGTGTGTTTTAAATAATCATGCCTGTAGTATATTTATATATATTTTAGAAGCAACCCCAAGATGTTATTGCAAATTTTGTTCTTAGTTCTATACAGCTATCATAACTTTTTTACGGATCCCTCATACGGTACTACATACTTCTTTGATACTTCCGAAAAAGTTGTGCCGTAATCCTTGCAAATTTTTAAAACACCGCAATTAACGTATTAGTCATATTTCCATACACGATATCTACTCGCTCTTTAATTCGTTTTTTTTTTTGTTGATTTAAAAAATCATGTATATAAATAGTATTTCGATTTATAGGTCAAGGAATAAATATAATAATGTATATACTCTATCGTGTAGGTATACAGAAGATAGCCTTTGCTTACCGTATTCGTATAAATATAAACGTCTTTCGTCGTCCGTATTTCATATAAATTACTAACCTCTGGATCGCAGCAGCGAAGACTGGTATCCTCATTAACTCAGCTCCCATTCCCGCCCACTGGGAGCCCATGCCTGAGTACACGAACCAGACTGGACGCCGGACGCCAGAAAAGTATTGCACATCGCGTGCCAATCGCAAACTCTTCGTAGGAGTAGACCCTATGTGATCATAATTTTCTCAATCAAAGGTATTTATCATCTACTTACTAACCCGGCCCCACATTGCTGTGTTATTACGTGTTGAATTAAGATAAAAATAAATTCAAAATTAACGTACGTCAAGCGTAACGCCATCTATGAGATAACTATAACAGTTAGTCCTATAGTTTTCTGTCAACAAACTAATTTAAAGCGCCATCTGTTGGAGGCTGATGAAACTTACAATTAGTAACAATAAACAACATTGACAATAATGTAATTTGTAATTATAAATATATTGAGGCCATTAATCGAAATATAAATTATCCTATATCTCAACTTGGAACAAATTATACATATATACCGATATTCATGAGATTCGGAGTTCGATTTTTATATACTAACATTTATAAATTTAGCGATTGCTCGGAAAATCTCTATACTAGAAAGAACTAATAATAAACTTGCGAAAATTATACTTGTAATACCAATCCGCGATTTAAATTATGAAATAACAAGTTAATAGATAGCAATAATTAGAAGTAACAATATTCATGGCAATCGGTCAAATAGTGTTTTTACATAAAGGTTTTTAAGCTAACTATCTATACTTAATCTTACTATATAATAATATTATAAAGAGGTAAAGTTTGTGAGTTTGTGTCGTTGTAGGGGGTAATCACAGGAACTACTAAACGGGTTTTGAATATTCTTTTACCAATAGAAAGCCACGTTACTTGTGAGTGTCATATGCTATATATCATCACACTAAGAGCAATAGGAGCGGAGCAACAATGAACAATGTTTTAAGATCGGGGTTTTTTTCCTTTTGAGAGCTTCCGCTGCGTCTTAGCCCAAAATAACTATCCGACGCGTATGAAGTCGCGGGCAGAAGCTATTAACTAATTACATTATCTATAATAATATTATAAAGACGTAAAGATTGTGAGGTTGTAGGGGGTAATATCTGGGGAGTCGGAGAAAAAATGGTCGAACGAAAACGTTCCTTACGAAGCCTGCCTTAACGATGAGAGATATATAATTGAGTCTTACAGAAAAGTTGTAGCTGTTTATAATGCCTATTACCCTCCAACGAAGTGGGCACTGGTCAGCTAGTTTTACAATAAATCGGCATTAGATGACGCAGCAAATCAAAAAATCATAAAAATTGTTATGCGTAGATATTTCTCTACGGATAATATTCATACAATATGAAGTTCGCCTTAACTCAAGTATTTATTAAAGCAAATGATAATACCAACAATATACAACAAACGCGTGCGTAGATGTAGATGTAACAGCTGGTATTTTATAATTATCAAATAACTATCGAGCGAATTGATAATTCAGTTAATAAATACGATAATGAAAAAAATGGTACTATGACATCACAAACTCGTGAAACAGGAAATAGTTAAGTGAATTAAGTATAAATTAAACATTCACCTAGCAACGTATAGCCTCGAACAACATGTCCAGCTATATCTTCATCATGGATAGCATGCAAAAGACGGATGACTTCGACATCAACTGTTCGGGATTCGAGATCATCTAATATCCTTGCAACCGCTGATTCAGTACGTCCTGATACGCAGACGAGCCGAGGTAAATCATCTAACGGCATACCTTTGTTGACCTGGTAAGTTCAAATATTCAATATTCAAATATTTTATAAATTTATCTTCCAATTAAATATGAATCCATCACTAACCTTGTCTCTGGCAACATTCTTGAGGAGAACGTGGGCATTGGCTCCTCCGAAGCCGAAACTGTTGATACCTGACATCCCACGGTTCCAGGGATGTTTGTCGGTTACAACTTGCATTCGACCCTCAGCCAGCGCAGCGACGCCTTCACGAGGAGTCAAGTAGTTCAAATTCGGTGGAATGTATCCCGTACTGTATGCAATGACCATCTAAATGGACAACATGATGTAAAATTTAGTATTAGTAGTTATTACGAACAGGTGGGTCACCTGATGTTAAGTGATCACCGCTGTCCATAGAACCTGCAACACCAGGGGAGTCGCAAGTGCGTTGCCAGTCTGTGTTTGAAGAAGGGGGTAGTGGGGGAGGGGAGTTGAGAGGAGGGGATGTGGGTTTCCCGGAGCTCTCTCTGACCGAACAAAACGCAACAATGCAAGCAGTATTACTTCACGTCGGTGTTTTTGTGGGTTCTGCTGAAACCAGTAATAGCTTCAGCGTGGCTCTACCACCTACACAAATCCTATCTAGGAATAAAGACATATAACAGAATAAAAATAGAGTTGTGTACGGTTGTAACCACGAACATAGAAACATTTGACGGCCAGTATTCTAGAATTTTTTTTATAAACTTCGTATGTTCTTTCTATTTCTCTTGTCGTTTTTTTTAACCCAAAGTTATTTTTATTGTTTATTTTATTTCATTTGTATTTATAACATGTATGTTTCCTTATATTTTAAATGAGTAAAATATACCTTAGCAATAGAACAGAGTCCAGAAGCAGGTTCACTGTGACCTAAATTAGATTTAGTAGAACCAATGAGCAGAGGCTCGGAACGTCCAGTACAGAAAACTTCATCTATAGCAAGCAATTCTTCCGGATCGCCGACACGAGTTCCTGTTTAAAATAAAATACATTGTTTTATTTATGTAAAACAATAGTTATACATATTTTGACCGATTTCAGAAATAAGTAGATACTTATATTCCCATAGATCCTCTACACGTGCCTAAATTACTTTAAGCTTGCCTAGCGTTCCCCGTACGGGATGTGAGGTAGACGCTAGGTCAGCATGTACAACATTGTTAGAATAAGGAATTATTAAAATAAGAAATTAGGATAGGCAGTCTAGAATCGACTCTCATAGAATGTACACGTAGGTTAGGAAGTCTCAAATCGACTATAATAGTTTTTAAGTTATTTTATAATCAATGTCTAAAATCGACATAACTATTAAATAAATTGTCTAATATCGACTGTAGTTTTTAAAAAGCCAACTCCAGCGCTCCCGAAGTTAACTAGGTTTTCAATTCAGTTCTCTTTTTATTTCCTGTTTGTTACCTCAAAATTTCGTAATTTATGAACCAATTTCGAAAGCTTTTTTTGAAGTTATACTTAGTTTGGCGCGTTAGGGAAAAATGACAGTAATTTTTTACGATGCGCGCACGCTAAGTCACGAAAAACCGATACCCTGAAGTTATTACGATGCGTGCGCACACCGTCACGAAAAACCGACACCCTGAAGTTAGCTATAGTCAACATTTTGTATTTGTTGTTTGTATTTCTTTGTATTAAAACTTTCAATGTATTTATTTTCATCTTTCACAATTTTAAATTTTTATTTAATTATATTATTATCTTTTATATTGTTTCCAGTGTGAATCCAGTTTATGTACTAGCAGGAATAGTAGAAGTTATGTTATATCTACTTAATTTCGTTTCATACAAACGCTTCCCACAATATTCAAGATACACAAGACACCCAAGTCAACCTCACTTGCACGTGGTGGACCCTGTTGAATAACGAACACGGCAATGACGAAAGCGGGATGGTAAGGTTTTACAGCCCGATTGGGTCGATTTTATTTCACAACTAGCTCAAGGGTGCGCGGCACACCTGGGCTTGGGCTGTTGCCTGATACGTGCAATTCGCGACCTATATGAACTAACCTAAGCTAAGCTATATATTCATACTTGTATGAGATATTGAAACATATATATGTACCAAGCATACATACCTCAACAATTCTTATATGTATTTTGTATCGGATTATTTTTTCGAAACTATTTCAGTTTGATAAGGGAAAAAAATAAAACCCTTCCACCTTCATGTGTAAGCATGTGTGTGTGCACATGTGTGGAGGTATTATGTGTAATGTTGTTGTAGTGATGTAAGATTTTGTGTTAAAAAAAAGTAAACATGATAAACTTCAGTATTTTAAACATAAAACCAAATGAATAGAATTTAAGTATCGTGTAGCATTGGGAGTTACGAGAGTGGTTTTATACATTTTATAACAATTTGCAGAGCCGTAAACTAGGTAGAGAAAGAGCGCTATTTTTATAGACAACGGTTGTCATATTTCTTTGTGTTTCGCACAACAGCACCAACTCGACGTTAGTAGAAGGACATTTTAATTTTGCGTCAAAGTACTATTCTCTCATTAGTCGACACTCCTCTATTTTTTATGTACAATTTTTTTCCCTGTTGCTGTCGAGTACAGTTGCCATTTTGTACGTAATATAAAATTAAAATAATTAACTCTTTCACAAAGTTTCTACAGAAAAATTAACATAGTCATTCGTTATTTAAAAGAAGCAGAGAACTTTTAACTTGAAGATATAAAGCTGAAATTTTTGGAAAATCAATTATAACCGTCGTCACCTAGCCGTCCGTAATAATCATATTTCTTGTGAACGCCATCTGTTGGTCATTCTTCATACTAAATATATAACATTTTCGTTAGTACCAAATTGGTTATTCACGCAATGTATATTTTGATACTTTGAAAGTAAAAATATTTGTGTTAATATTAAGCCGATTTTGATCCTACAACCATTTTTTATCTTTGAGTTGTAAAACCAACTAGTTAATTTCCCCTCTTTTGTAGATGTTTGTAGTGGTGGTATTATCAAAAAAGGGTAATCTTAATATAAAAAAA
The DNA here is from genome assembly GCA_015888305.1 of Antheraea pernyi. Lineage (NCBI taxonomy): Eukaryota > Metazoa > Arthropoda > Insecta > Lepidoptera > Saturniidae > Antheraea > Antheraea pernyi. The sequence goes on along the minus strand of MU158747.1, from coordinate 132,674 downwards.
AATCTTTTAATATGTCTATCCCGCTTTCCCTTTACTAAATGTTGGTAAGTCGTATGCGTGTGGTACTACCAATCTTTATTATAAAGTTCATATCTAAGCTTTAATACATTTATACTTGCAAATTTTTTGCTCAGTTTAAGAACGAAACATTCAAGACACTGAAATTGTGTAACGAATTAATTTACTACCGTACAGGTATATGTAATGTTAACTAACCTGTTCCGTGTGCTTCAACAAACTCCAGACTTGTAGGTGGTATTGAACATTCCTCGTAGAATTCACTAAGCAAGAGTTTCTGGATGTGGCCGGCTGGGTATGTGATACCTTGTTCCTTATAACCGTCGCAATTTGTTTTAGCGTGGAGAAGTTGAGCGTAGACTCTAATTTAAACACGTTCGGTGTTATTAGAAAAAAACTTAAATACTTGGTTTAAAAAGGTTTCGAATTAAATTGACCTCGCTCGCCCGAGGCAAGTTAACGTCATCGTTTTTCGCAAGTCTAACCTTTTATTTTACGTGGAGGAAAAATCCTGATGGACTGCCAGGCTCTCGGGGGAGAGCCTGGACTGAGCCGACCGCCACCTACATGCTAATCACGCAGGGATGGTGCATTTCGGCGACTTTAACCGGGTAAAACTCCACGACAACCTACGCCGCACTATGGGGGTGCCGCGGGGAAGCATACAGGCAAGCTCCGCGACACCCCCGGCGGCAGGCGTTTCCCACACCGCACCCAGCTGGGGCAGCTCGGTTGCAAGACTGCCTCCCAGCCCGCCGAACCCGTGCAATGGGAGTCCAGGCCCCCTGTCCCTTTCTCCCTGGGTTTGGCCGGCAGCGGAAAAGCTAGGCCTCTCCACCACCACCCCGCCGTTGATTTTTAACGAGGTTTACTCCTCACACATCGTGGCCCTCCTAGAGGCTCCCTCGTCCTAAAACTACCCCCGTACTACTAACCTAACGTAACCAAAGCGAGACAAAAGAGCAAGATGGCGAACATTCAGCGACCGCGGTGAATTTAATTCGAAACCTTTTTAAAGCAAGTATTCAATACGTATTTAACTTTTTTGTAATAACACCGGTTATATTTAGTTAAATTATTCAGCTATAGATCATGGTAAAATCAGGTGGTAAAATCTGAGAGCTTTAATTTACGATTTGTCTTTTGGTACTCCAAAATTTCAGTCTTAATTTAAGATCTGTTTGATCCAATTGTTCTCAAATAGTGGACTATAATTTATTGAATTAGTAACTTATAGGAAACATTTTTATATTAAGTGCTCTCTTTTCAAAAACTTACAATAACAGTATGAAAGAGAAAGAGAGAGAGAGAGAGATCTATAGTAGAGATTTTTTTATACAATTATGCATACTATATCCAAAATAAATACATTAAATTACCTTCTAGAATCCTTAGCTTTCTGCAAGAAGCAGATAACGATGGCTTCCGAACGAGCATAACCGTTCGCTCTGTTGTCGAAACTCTTGCATCTGCCATCCGGTGACAATACTCCCAATCTGTAATACATTCTCTTTCATTAGCTCCTGACACTCCAAATTTGCACATAGGTATCTCCCCTTTTTTACGTGATCACCACCATCCATAGACACTAGCAACACCAGGGGAGTCTCAAGTGCGTTGCCAACCTGTGTATGGGGGCCCTCCCCCCTGTGTAGGGAGAGAGCGGGAAAGGAGGAGGGCCTCCGGCGCTCTCACTGACCGAACGAAACGCAACAATGCAAACACTGTTACTTCACGTCGGTGTTCTGTGGATCGGGTGGTACTACCCCGAGCGAGCCGACCCATTCATGCTGAAACTAGTATAGCTACAGCGTGGCTCTACGACGTTGGACCGTGGCTCTACCACCTTTGGAATAACCTCAATGTTATTCTCCACAATTAAACCATCTTTAATGAATTGCGAAGTTCCGATCCGACAGCCGTCGTGTACGGACGTTCCTACCTTTTGTCTACTATATTGCTAGATATCTACATTCAAGAATACTTTTGTCCGAAAATTATCATTTTTTTATTGATTCGTTTATTTATACCGGTGATTCTGGTTTTTAAGTCATTAATTTTTATTATTAACTAGCTGCCTGCTTCGGCTTCAGATTCGTGTACCTACTAATGAAGAAAATGGGATCAAATCTTTTCTTTACAGTACAGCCATGCAATTAAATAAAATGACAACTGAACAAATGAACTTCAATGATTTTGAAGATCTCCTTACGGTCTTCTGTCTCACGCACTCAATCACTTTTTTATATGAATATATTTTAAAATACCAATACAAAGAAAGAGGAAGTTTTTGACGGGACCTTGGAATGTCAAGTGCTTTTTATATTTTACTCATAATCTTGTGCTATTTGGGTATGTCTTTTATATACTATATACAATTCTTTTGTCCATGTATAGTAACTGAACTCCTTCTAAACAGATTCAAGAATGGATTAAATTGACAATTGGAGCCGGTAGGTGGTGCTGCGGTTGAATTTTAGGATTTTTTTATTACCAAGACAAGACGACGTCAGCCGAACCCGCTAGTAGTTTATAATATTGGTGCTGTTTTACGTAATATACTTTGATAAATTTTTTTAATGTCAAAAGGCGGCAAACGAACGGGTGGGTCACCTGATGTTAAGTGATCATCACCGTCCATAGACACTAGCAACACCAGGGGAGACGCAAGTGCGTTGCCAGCCTGTGTATGGGGGAGGGAAAGGGAAAGGGGGTGGGCCTCCGGCGCTCTCACTGACCGAACGAAACGCAACAATCGAAGCATATTTACTTCACGTCGGTGTTTTGTGAGAGGGTGGTACTACCCCGGGCGAGCCGACCCATTCATGCTGAAACTAGTAATCGCTACAGCGTGGCTCTACCACCTTCAGAAATTGCGCACAAGTGAGTGGATGGCTTGCTACAAACACTCCTTGGAAAGTTCTAGCAAGACGGCCACCATATTGTTAATTCATTGAAATGATCACAAGACACTTTGACTATTATTACTTAATTGACATTAGCAGTAATAATCTGTTAGAAGATTAGTTGCAATAAAATATAAAAGAGCTCTAGCCAAATAAGTATGTACAGCCGTTCTAAAATAATGCGTTTACATTTGGCAAATGACTTTTATTTATACAATTTTTTTGCTGCTGCAATTGATAGACTGTATTAAAAATATGTTACACACCTAGAGAACTGCAACGACACGTAAGGATGTAAACAGAGGTTAGATCCCCCGACAATCGCAGCGTCGCAGTGACCGTCACGTATGGCTCTGAAAGCGTGTTCCAAAGCGTAGAGGGAGCTCGAACAGGCCGAATCCACTGTGTATGACGGACCAGTTACTCCGAGCCAATACGAGATCCGGTTGGCCAGCATAGCTCTCGAACACCTGGCAACAAAATATAAAATCAATATTATAAACAAGAAATTTTGTAAGGATGGAAGGTTTTTGTTATTCTTTCATACAAGAATTACTTATCAAATTTTCTTCTTTCTTTTTTTTTTCTCGACTGACTACGCTATTGACCCGGCAGGGTCTTCACAGCTTCACCGGACTATCAAATTTTCATAAAACTCAAGGATAATATAGCTTATGTATCAAAATAACAATAAGGCTATAATTTTTAAAGATACTGTTTAAATTAGTCGTAATATAACGATACTTATCAATAGCGACAACAGTACGGTTCCCCACAAACTTCATTATGCTTACGCTAGCGTTGTGGAATGAGTTACCCGGTACGATTTCTCATAGGATTATCATATGAATTTCTTAAAAAAAGGATTAAAACACATTTTTCAATGCCCATAAATGAAACAGTGATACCTCTAGCATTACAGTTGTCTATAGGCGACGGTAACCATTTACCGTCAGATAAACTGTTTGCCTGTATGCTGTCCTTAGATATATTTGGAATATTGGCTAGTGCGTACTATATAAATCATTAGAGTTACACGAAGATAAAGTATAATTTGCAAGTGGTAGAGCCACGTTGAAACTATTATTGGTTTCAGCACGAATGGGTCGGCTCGCCCGGGGTCGTAACACCCTCACATAGAAAACCGACGTGAAGTAATAGTGTTTGCATTGTTGCGTTTCGTTAGGTCAGTGAGAGTGCCGGAGGCCCACCTTTCATCCCCCTCCCAACCCCACTCCTCCCTCCTAACCCCTCTCCTCGTCCCCTCCCCCAAACACAGGCTGGCAACGCATTATCGACTCCCCTGGTGTTGTTAGCGTCTATGGACGGCGTTGATCACTTAACATCAGGTGACCCGCCTGTTCGTTTGCCTCCTATGACATTTAAAAAAAAATGACATTGTTTATAAAGCTACAAACATAAACGAAGTGGTAGGCGGCCACTAATATATAACATTTACAGGATATAGTAACTACATTAAATCTGATCATACGCAGTCATTTGATTCCAATTTAAAAACAAGCTATTGTACAAATAAAACAGTTGTGAAAGGCTTAATTTGTTTAGTTGTTAGATGGAAATACAATCATGTCACGCGAGACTAGAAACTGCAACATCTTGGTCTAACAGCAAAGCTAACTACTATCCACCACAAAGTATGTCAAAAGTATATAAGTTAAGCCTAATAGAGTCTAGGATGATACACGATATTGCTACCAGACTAGGCCTCCCTCGGCAACGGCTCAAGCCTAGGTCCGTTCCCTCGGCGTGGAGCCCTTGAGTACGCTGCTCGCGCGATACAGTGACACAAAATCTTACATCACTGCGACAACATTACACATATCACCTCCACACACGTGCACGCATACACGCATACACAGGCAAAAGGAAGGGTTTTATTTTTTTCCCTTATCAAACTGAAATAGTTTAGAATATTATCCGATACGAAATATATATAAGAGTTGTTGAGGTATGTATGCTTGGTACACATATATGTATGAATAGTTAGCTTAGGTTAGCTCAGATAGATCGCGAATTGCATGTATCAGGCAACAGCCAAAGCCGAGGTGTGCCGTGCACCCTTGAGCTAGTTGTCAAAATAAAATCGGCTGAGTGCCTTAAGCGCTCGCCTTAGTAGCCCGGTGAAGCTGTTAAGACACTGCTGGGTCAAAAGCGTAGTCAGTTCGAAAAAAAAAATACACGATATTGCATAAAAGGTAACAGCACAAGCCGAGGCCCGTTAGCCTTTCAGCTTGTTGGCATACTCAGTGAAGTTGTAAAGGCTTGTCAGAGTAACATCAGATAGTGAAATCTCGGATGACAAACAGTATAAGGTTTCTACTAACCCAGTAATACCAAACCCGTTGACCTGCATCTTCTCGTAGAACCAAGTCTTCTCTGACTCCGAGAAACATGCTCCGATGAACACACCGGTCTTCGTGTCTCTTAATTCTTTAGGATTCACACCTATAAAAACAATCATTTTCAAAAAAATAATTTCTATTGTTTATAATTCTAAACAATATTCAGTGGGCCTTTTATTGGCAGAGGACTTTCCAAAGTAATACGTCACTAAAGGAGCTAAGTAATAAAAATAAGATTTAACAGAAGTTTTAACATCGCGAAGAAGGTTGTAGACGATAGTAGTGAAAAAATTATGTATTTATTATAACTACATATTATAAAACAAAGTCCTCTGTCTGCCTGTCTGTTCGCGATAAACTCATACAATACTGAATGGATTTTCATGCGGTTTTCACCAATAGATAAAGTAATTTATGATGAAGGTTTTGGTGTATAATTTGTTTATTTTTTTTTTACTATCAGGGCGGGACAACGTTCCCCTGGCCCACTAGTTCTAAATAAAATCCAGAAAATAACAAAATAATTCGTTTGTTGTCTTTTATACTCTTCCACTTATTGTAATTGTATTTTTTTCGAATTTCAATTTTATAACATACACACAAATAATTATGCGAACAAATGTGTAGATATGCTAATTGGTTAAGTGTTAGACAAGTATTAAAAATCTTCTATCAACATATTAGGGTTTAATGTTTGTATCTCCATTTACTTTAAGTTCACAGTCATCCTTCGTTATCTTACTTCAATATCCGCAAGATAACGCATCAAATTCCAACAATCAATAATGTTTAATCAGAATAAATAACATTCTACACGTGTGATCGCGTGATCGTGTGAAGCTTTAAATCTTTCACATATGATCTAAATTCCTTTGTGCTATAATCTTTTTCCTTTATTCACACTTCTCTTTAATATTCCATTAAAATATGGGAGACGTATCACCGTTGTTCGCGTATCGTTCGAGGATTGAATTATTCAGTACTTTCCATTTCGGCGAACGTATTATTTTTTTTATCTTCTTATTTCAAATGTTACACCAAAGAGGTATTACTTAATTCATTTCGAATATCCGATGACTCTAATTCCAATCCATAATTACAGTTTGTATTAGTTCTATAACTCCACATGGTAGAGCCACGCGGAAGCTATTACTGGTTTCAATTTGAATGGGTCGTCTCGCCCGGGGTACTACCACCCTCTCATAGAAAACCGACGTGAAGTAACAGTGCTTGCATTGTTGCGTTTCGTTAGGTCAGTGAGAGCTCCGGAGGCCCACCTCCCTCCTTTTCCATCCAACACAGGCTGGCAACACACTTTCGACTCCCCTGGTGTCGTAGTGTATATGGACGGTGGTGATCACATAACAACAGGTGACCCACCCGTTCGTTTGTCTGCTATAACATTTTAAAAAAATACCTCTGTGACTGTTACGTAAATATTCTTTATGTTAATATATTCATCTCTAAGAATTTAAACGTGGATCGGTGTTATATTTTTACTGTGGTAATACAATCAAAAAACGACAGTTGTCTTAAAAATATAGCCATTGTTGATCGTTGGAGCATTCGCGAGTCAACATTTGAAGCGATATTGGCTTAGTTGGTAATGTGTTTGATCGATGAACGTGGGTTCGAATCCTAACAACTGAGTCTGAACTTGCAGTGAAGAAAACTATAGCTTAGCGGTAGGGCCTTTTCCTAAGTCTGCTTGGCTAGCTACCATACTCAATTTAAAAATCTGTTGCCAAGCATCTTTCGGTATGTTCTGACAGCTGCATTCGATAGCCAGCTTTCTCTAGATCTAACGCGTTTACCATATTAGACTACATCGTCATTTAGCAAAAGATATGATTGTATTCCAATGCTAATAATACCTATAAAGTGTAAAGAAAAACTTTTTATAAAACGTGCTAATTGTATTGGACCCAATGAATTCACGTCCCGGGACGAGAACCGAAGCTGAGTACAACAAGGGTGAGTGACGCCATATATATTTAAAAAGTATAAAACTGACCTGTCAAACTATATAATCAAATAATTATCCAGAATTTCATGAGCTACAGCGCCACCTATTGTCAGATTATAATAAAATCGATAGCGTAAAAACTTTCCTTCTTAAATGATTTAGTTCGTATCGGAATTTCCTATTCCTTTAAAAAAAATAATAGACATAATACACGTGTAAAATGCTTTGGTTCTCGTCCTAGAGAAATCGATTTTATTCCAGAGCATTAATTTTGCAATTTAAATTTATACGTAAAAAGGTTAATATGGAGGCTGTTGAATAAATAATTAAGGTAATGAGGAATAATGGATGATGTTTTGAAACACATTAATAACTTGAACACTATCATTATTTTATATCATAGGAGGCAAACGAACACATGGGTCACCGGATGTTAAGTGATCACCACCGTCCATAGACACTTGCAACACCAGGAGAGTCGCAAGTGCGTTGCCATCCTGTGTTTGGGGGAGAGGAGTGGGGAGGTGGGTTATTCGGCGCTCTCGCTGACCGAACGAAACGCAACAATGCAAGCACTGTTGTTTCACGTCGGTTTTCTGCGAGAGGGTGGTAGTACCCCGGACGAGCCGACCCATTCATGCTGAAGCCAGTAATAGCTTCAGCATGGCTCTACAACCTTCACATAGCAGGAAGATAGCTGAAATTACAGCAGTTTACTTAGGCTAATCTAAATTAGACTAGCTGTTAACTGAAGCTTCGTCCGCAGTGCTATCTCTTTCACCAGCAGATAGTGGACATTACAAAAAGTAATTTAGTTTATTTTCATTTAGAGTAGTTGTTAACTGTGGCTTTGCCCGCATTGCTATCTCCACAACGGTTGGACCGACTTTTACGGGACTTTCACTGGCAGATAGCGAACATCATAACGAGTAGTTTAGTTTATTTTAATTTAGACTAGCTATTCACCGTGACTCCGCCAGCTGTGCTATCTTCAAATCGGTTGGCTTGATTTTTACGAGACTTTCACCAGCAGATAGTGGACATTATAAAAAGTAATTTAGTCTATTTTAATTTAGACAAGCTATTAACCGTGGTTTCGCCCGCAGCGCCATCTTCAGAACGGTTGGACCGATATTCACGGGACTTTCACTGACAAATAACTGACCTTATTGGAAGTAATTTAGGTTATTCTATTTTAGACTAGCTATTACCCGCGACTTCATTCATGTGTTGTTCACTGTAAACATGTGCGTTGTACTGGACTCCAAGAGTAAGTGTAATTGAAATTCATATATTTGTATCTATGTATGTAATTTGAATTATATTGTATTTTTAAACATTTTGACGGCCATTTTGTTTTATTTACCGCGCTTTCGTTTACATAACTTAGTAACTATAGTAATATACTAGAATATTATATCAAGTATAAGTAGCACTATTTAAATTGTCAAATATTAAAAACTGCTCAGACATATATAATATAAGAGTTGTTGAGGTATATATATATATATATATATATATGTTTCAAGTTTTATATCCTGATTTATATCAATGCAAGATTTCAAGACGTTAGCTCATTCATTGTTTACAATTAAACATTATAATTATTAATAGTAATTTTGAAGATAGAAGGGATCTTTCTAATAAGATATTAGACCATAAACGTATTACTTATTGACGATATGGGCATATAATAACATCTTTAAGTCATTGTTTCATTAGTTTGTTATACAGTGTAAGTGCGCACTGTGGTAGTTACATGGTGGGTTAAGGTTCCAAATATGTTGCTAATGATAAACCTCATTTGACACACTGTTAGTATTTACATATCTAATGTATACGTTACATGTTACTGTAAGTGGCGTGCGTGTCGTACTTACATAAAGAGCATTTCTATATTTGTAGATGGTCTCACAATTTTATATATTTTTAATACAATTTAAAAAAAAGGGGCGGGGCGTAAAAAAAAAGTAAAAAAAATTAAAAAAAAAAAAAGAAAAGTAAAAAAAATTTTTCAATTAAAAAAAAGTATTATGTGGAATGTGGAAGGAATATGGTGTCATTGATTGCAAAACTAAGGAGGTAAAATTTATTACCATCTGCAGAGTCAAGTTTATACGTTAAATGGACAAATTTAAATTCCGCAGGCCTACAAAATGGTCTCGAAGCCAATATTGAGTTATAATTACGCTTCGCTGTAAAAGTTTTAATGGATTTTCAGATAACAAGACGATTCCTCTTGTTCGATCGACCGATTTCATTGTAAAGTTTTATGTAATTAATCTATATGTTAGGCATAATCTTGACTTGTTTTAAGCTTAATTTATGAAGATTATTCTCCTAGAACTTTAAACTGAAGACTTCTTTAAGCTAATGCAATGCATCTCGTATTTAATATTAATTCACTTTAGTAAATAAAAGGGTTCACTATTATTTCAATATAAAAGTTAGGTTTATGGTGTTGTCAATTGCGATACGAAACTTCCTCTTCCTCTCTAGTGAAAACGCAACTATTTATATGGTAATCGTTGCTACGGTAACATACTAAGTCTGCATTTTTAAATTATTCTATTATTTTCGATGGATATATGTAAACTATAAACAATGAAAATGCAATTTATTACTTAACAGAAAATAAAAACTAGTATACATATATACTAGCGGGCCGGGGGACGTTGTCCTGCCTTGATAATAAAAAAAAATCGAAAATTCAACCGCAACGCCACCTACCGGGTCTTTTTTTATGTCATAACAGGCAAACGAACTTGTTGGTCACCTGATATTAAGTGATCACCACCGTCCATAGACACTAACAACACCGGAGGAGTCGAAAGTGCGCTGACAGCCTATGTTTGGGGGAAAGGGAGTGAGGGGGGGGAGGAGAGGGGAAAAGAGGTGGTCCTCCGGCGCTTTCACTGACCGAACGAAACGCAACAATACAAGCGCTGTTACTTCACGTCGGTTTTCTATGAGAGGGTGGTACTACCCCGGACGAGCCGACCCATTCATGCTGAAACCAATAATAGCTTCAGCGTAGCTCTACCACTCTTGAAGAAAAGGGTCCAATTGTGAATCTAAACCAATCTCGGATCCACTGGAATACGCACAATTTTTTTTATCAAAACCGGTCCAGCCGCTTAGGAGGATTTCAGTGACATACGCATGTACAGAAGAAATTTATAAATAAAGATTCATTGAGTTTTCTCATTTTGGCGTCAATACATTGTTGTACAATATATTGCGATATTAAAATGGAGTGGGGTGATAAAGAGAACCAAATCGCTGTAATTGCATTACACAAAGTAGGTATGGAGCCAAATGCAATATATAAAACTCTCCATACGCTTGGTATTAGTAAAATGTTTGTCTATCGGGCTATTAATAGGTACAATGAGACCTCCTGTGTTTGTGACAGAAAAAGATCTGGCCGTCCACGTAGTGTTCGTACGAAAAAGATGGTCAAAGCAGTAAGGGAAAGAATTCGAAGAAATGTTGTCCGAAAGCAAAAGATTTTATCTCGGGAAGCGTATTTTAAAAGATGACTTAGGATTTGCAGTCTATAAGAGACGTACTGGTCATTTCTTAACTGATAATTTAAAAAAGAATAGGGTGGTAAAATCGAAACAACTACTGAAGCGGTATGCAAAGGGAGGTCACAGAAAAACTTTGTTTACGAATGAGATTTTTTTTACAATTGAGCAACATTTTAACAAACAAAATGATCGTATTTATGCTCAAAGCTCTAAGGAAGCTTCCCAATTAGTCGACAGAGTGGGACGTGGGCACTATCTCACTTCAGTGATGGTTTGGTGGGGTATTAGCTATGAAGGAGTGACTGAGCTATATTTTTGTGAGAAAGGTATCAAAACATCGGCACAAGCGTATCAAGATACCATTCTTGAGAAAGTAGTGGAGCCCCTTAACAACACCATGTTTAATAACCAAGAATGGTCCTTCCAGCAAGACTCGTCGCCGGGTCATAAAGCTCGGTCTACGCAGTCTTGGTTGGAAACGAACGTTTCGGACTTCATCGGAGCTGAAGACTGGCCGTCGTCTAGTCCCGATCTTAATCCACTGGATTATGATTTATGATCAGCTTTAGAGAGTACGGCTTGCTCTAACATATTTACAACAAACAATAACAAAAACGCGAGCAGAACCGCGGGCAGAGCTAGTAATGTACAAAGCGTCTCCATCGGACCGCGAAGTTAATTTTCTATGCTAAACGGAGAAATTTTGAAATCCCTCTTACCTACAAATAAACCCTGAAGTCGTATTGAGATAACTATAACTGGAAAAGTTTTTATTTCAATTGCCATTCAAATCTTCAAATCTTATTTACTTCAACAGAGTTTATATTGTTTTGTTTCTTCATAAAACTGTGTTTTTAAGGATGTCAAGGAGGTAAACATTTTTTTTTCTTTATGTCATAGGTGGCAAACGAACAGGTGTGTCACCTGATGTTAAGTGATCACCACCGTCCATGGACACTAACAACACCAGAGGAGTCGCAAGTGCGTTGCCACCCTTGGAGGGAAGGGTTGGGGATGAGAGAGGGAGAGGAGAGGGTAGAGGGAAGGGGAGGTGGGCCTCCGGCGCTCTCACTGACCGAACGAAACGCAACAATACAAGCACTGTTACTTCACGTCGGTTTTCTATGAGAGGGTGGTACTACCCCGGACGAGCCGACCCATTCATGCTCAAACCAGTAATAGTTTCAGAGTGGCTCTACCACCATTAAATTTTATTGAAAATTTAATTATTTATTATTTTATTTAGAAATTTTTATTGAAAATAGAAATGTCTTGTTCCCTTAATATTATAAATGTTCAGAATTCGGTACACCACGTTGGTCGGGTTTATACCTATTAATAACTAGCTTCTGCCTGCGACTTCGTTCACGTGGAATAGTTACTTTGGGCTAACGCTAACACGGAGCGGAAGCCTTAAACAGGAAAAAAAATCGGATTTTGAAACATTTTTCATTGGTGCTCCGCTCCTATTGGTCTTATCGTGATGGTATATAGCCTATAACTTTCCCCAAAAATGAGCTATATAACACTGAAAATAATTTTTCAAATCGGACCAGTAGTTCCTGAGATTACCCACTACAGCGTCACAAACTCACAAATTCACAAACATTACCTCTTTATAATATTATAGTATAGACTAGCTGTGCCCGCGACTTCGTCCGCGTGGAACCTTATGTAAAAATCAGTTTACTAATAAAATCACCTGAATGCGTTAAGTCCATTTACTTATCTCCTTATTTCTCGTACTTACACCGCGTCGTCATTAAAATTACAATAACGCACCCTTGAGTTAGTTGTCAAATAAAATCGGCTGAGTGCCTTAAGCGCTCGCCTTAGTAGTCCGGTGAAGCTGTTAAGGCATTGCTAGGTCAATAACGTAGTCAGTTCGAAAAAAAAATACTATAACTTTTGATCGAATGGACCGATTATAATGAAACGAAGACTAAGTTATTCACGAAAATATGCATTATGATTTTCTTGATGAGTTTTATTGAGAACTCAGTACTTTAGTAGTGATGCGTGTTCATACAAACAGATAGACAGACATTTCTAAAAATGATTGAAATGCAATCTATTACTTATGCCTAGACACCTGCAATAGTTTTTTTCACTAAAATCAAAAAAGTACAGACACGTTAGATGTACATTCCTATTATATGTATAGATATAAACTGATAGATATATAGATATATAATGTAAATTCACAAACTGAACCGATAGAACGAAAGCAGTACCGAACGAACGTCAACATAATAGGGCACATCTTTAGTTTGATTATTTTTTTTAACTTACTACGCTTTTGACTAAGCAAGGTCTTAACAGCTTCACCGGACTACTAAGGCGAGCACTTAAGGCACTCAGCCGATTTTATATGACAACTAGCTCAAGGGTGCGCGGCACACCTCGGCTTTGGCTGTTGCCTGATACATGCAATTCGCGACCTATGTGAGCTAACCTAAGCTAAGCTAACTATTCATACATATATGAGTTGTTGAAACATATATGTGTACCAAGCATACATAACTCAATAACTCTTATATATATTTCGTATCGGATAATATTCTAAACTATTTCAGTTTGATAGGGGAAAAAAGATAAAACCCTTCCACTTGCATGTGTATGCATGCACGTGTGTGGAGGTGATATGTGGGACATCCCTTAGTTTGAAGTTTTTGGCGGGGTTTATAGTAATTATCTTTAAGAAGGTTATTTATGGGTTATACAAAATCACACTAAGATTCTTAGGAGTGGAGTTATTGCAACACAAAATGTTGATTAGAACGTATGCTTAGCAATGGCGTAGTAATAAATATGACCAGATGTTATTCAATATACAAAGCGGAAAAACTGAAGAAAGTTTATTTTTAATACAAAGAAGAAAGAAATAAATACTTTATTGTTGGAACAACCATACAATTAAATTAAATTACTCAAACTAATTAGACAGAAAAAAAAAACTTTATAAGAAAGAAAAATAGATGTCAAACAATTGGCAAACCCATTCAGCAAACATATAAGTAGTACTGCAGCGCTGATTTTCGATGGGAGCCTATATATGATGGTAAACGGACGTTAATATTAATACAAAATTTGAAACGAACAAACAAATAACACAGACACACGTAACACGTCACGGATGGTCATACTAAAGAGGTTACAACTGCTGTAACCACAATTTTAGGATTAAACAAAACAAATATAAATGTATGCGGAAAAAGATTACTAATATAATAGTACTTACATCTAAATTTCGACTAAAAATATTGACACTGGCAATTGTTGTTACGGTGTGAATCGTAGAAAAAAGTGTATTAAATATTTGCCTTAAACCACGAGTATCGGAAATATGATAGATTTATATATGTCGCAGCGTTATACAGAGGTTTTTTTTTTCTCGAACTGACTACGCTATTGACCCGGCAGGGTCTTCATAGCTTCACCGGACTACTTTTATATAGAGGTGGTAAAGAGTGATAAACTTTTAACAATTGTTACTGGCAGTCGCGAGGTTTTTCTGTCGGTTTGTCAGTTGCAAAATACGAACGGTGATATGTCGAAAAATGGCATTGTATGATTGAATGGAAAAAATATAACACATGTTGGCTATCTTTATGTGGTATTATTTTCTGCTTTCTGAAGATGTACGAGAAGAAAGGCATCTCTGAACATAGCATTATTTTAGTGTCTCCGTTATATATATATTAAAATTAATTGTAACGATGATTCAATTTCCATACGCGAATCTATTTACAGTGAAATTACTGAGGCTAAATTAACACAGCGTTCGAAATGTTAAATTTAATACAATTCATACACGCCTCAGCGAAATCCATTTCGGCTCATCAAACAATAATTAACTAAATCTCTGGAATATATAAATAGCTGTTAACGTTAGAGAGAGGAACGTCAAGTTCCCCAAAATTACCACCGACACCGAACTTAATTCATCTGAGTGCTACAAACGGATAGAGAAATTGGTCTCATTATCGACGAAGTAAGGAAGTGGTATCCATTGGAGTTCAATAAAATTAAGGGTTACTTTCACACCGTCACATAATCACGATTACCTTGGTGGAAATGATCGTTCTAACGTTAAAAACTATATGTCCCGACAGAAATATTAAGGTCTATCCACTAATACTAAGTAAGTTAATAAAAGACGTAGCGAAAAAAGAAACGGGCAACATCGCTCTCGCACACTCGTAGCGGTCTCCATCGGCATAATATCAAGCTTATTGAAATTGCAATGAAAAAGTTCATTGAAATTGAATAAGAGATGAAATTTCCAAAAAGTGAAAACTCAGAATACTTTATTTAGAAGATAGCGCAAAGAATAATAAAGTAATTCGATTTTTTAGCCTATAATGTAACTGCATACATTCGGAGAAAAGGTTTAAAAAAAGTTGACAGTCACTCAATTTCGACCATAGAGAAAAAAACTTTTTACACGTTTTTTATTAATAACAGTAAAGGTCATCAATAGCTACTAAATAAAATAAAAAATAAAGGAAATCAGCTGAGAAATAGAAGGAACATGTTTTAACTGTTTTCCCACTGCCAATTTATTTAAATTAATAATATCTCAGAATCCATGTTTAAAAACGTATCAAATGTACTATAGTTTGACAGCAATATTACGCAACTCACACAGAGAAGTAACAAAGTGTATAGAGCGATGGCGCAGATGGGATATGACGGCATAAAAAAGCGTCATGTATTTTACCGTGACGGCATGCGGACGATTTTACTACTAAGGCGCGCCAATAGATGTTTCCTACACAGAAAATCGCTTACACGACGGTGTGATAGCAAGTCTATTCAAGTAAAGCAATACTGATGAAACTGATTACTCAGGCGGACGGGAAAAACCAAAATGTTCCGAGTTTTCCGACCGAATGGGCCTCGCTTTAGCGATGTCCTGTTAATCTAAATTTATTGTATATTGGATTTTTCCTATTCAAGACTGTTGCCGCAAAACGTTACCTTTGAGTTTCCGGCTGAAACTTATCAGGTGGATTACCATCATTATGCTGTATTAAAATCGGAGTCGGCTAAAAATAATCCACTTTTTTTAAATCTTTGAGATGTTTTTGAAGTAAAACTTCTTATGGGAGAGTAGAGAAAAATTTTCGTTACGCGTTACACGATAAACGTAAGGTATGTATTTAGAATGTATCCGTCTGGGCGTATTATATACCAAAATGAGTAAATGTGTATTTAAGTATATATACTACGGTACTTCGTATAGTATATAGTTTATGAACATTCTTATATATGTATATATATAATATTTATACGTGAAGCCTAAAATTTGTATCCCTTTTTAACGGAATTGGGCGAACGGATGAACGTGAAATTTGGCATAGTTAAAGTTTATATGGAGGAGAAGTGTAGAAAGCTATTTATTTTATATAAAATGCATTAGAAGTACATTAAATTAATTAAAATATGCATTACTCACACTACTGCTTCAATTTTACACAACATGTACACACATGTAGATAAAAAAGACATTTTGACATCTGTCAATAAAGAACTTCAAAAAAGGTTGTGAAGGAGGTTGCTATGCTCGACTGTATGTATTATTTTACTCTTACGTTCCAATTACTCTTTTTCATTCTACATTCTACAATGATATTATAACATAATACCCTTTGACAAAAGAACCCTAGTAAAATTCAAACTTTAAAAAATCAATGAACTATGGTCGAATGTCGACCTCTGGGTGTCCACTAGTATGTATAATTTAATACAAAAAAAGCCAAAGAAGTTTCACTTCTTTCGCGTACAAACTGATACACAAAAGGTTTTTTTTAATACTTAATCGGTGTTATTACAAAAAAGTTATACACGTATTAAATACTTGCCTTAAAAAGGTTTCGAATTAAATGCACCGCACTCGCCCGAGGCAAGTTCGCGTTATCCTTTTTCGCAAGTCTTTAACGTAACCAAAGCGAGACAAAAGAGCAAGATGGCGAACATTCAGCGACCGCGGTGCATTAAATTCGAAACCTTTTTGAAGCAAGTATTCAATACGTGTTTAACTTTTTTTTAATAACACCGAATAGGTTTTTTGCGGTTGACCACAATATTATTTGATGTTAAGGCTCTTAAGTGCGGCTGCCGGAATACACCAACAGGTGCTTGGCGATACACTTTCAACGTGGTAGCTACCCAAGTGGACTTAGAAAAAATCCTACCATCACATCACGATGCTTTCCATCACCGGGAGTTTCGACTCAGTTGCAAAGATTCGAACCTACGTCCACTCTCTCTCCGAACAAGTTATACATTAGGCCATTATAGTTC
The DNA here is from genome assembly GCA_015888305.1 of Antheraea pernyi. Taxonomy (NCBI): domain Eukaryota; kingdom Metazoa; phylum Arthropoda; class Insecta; order Lepidoptera; family Saturniidae; genus Antheraea; species Antheraea pernyi. The sequence goes on along the minus strand of MU158747.1, from coordinate 115,579 downwards.
CAAAATTTAAAAAGTTCTTTTAATCTATAAATCTCTGAAGTAATGTGAATATCGCATTTAAATATAAAGATTATTGTAGTCGTTATATATTACATAGTATGAAAAGTCCGCTGCCACGTCCGTCTGTCTGTCTGTTCGTAATAAACTCAAAAACTACTGAACGGATTTTCATGCGGATTTCACCAGTGGATAAAGTGATCCATAAGAAAGGTTATAGGTATATAATTTATCAAATCTTTTACGGGAAAACGTCAACTGGGCCCGCTAGTTAATTATGTTTTCCACATATCTTTTCTTTATATTGTTAATTTTGCTTACAATTACCTACCATGTCGGTCGACAACAGGCTCAACCATACGCCAACGTTGGGTCCAAACGTCGGCCAATGACGGGTTTCAATTACTTATTATTTTTTTACAAACATTTGACGTAAAAACGGCCAATCAATTCCAGACGGAAGTGGAAAGTTACGTCCACCGTAATATTGTAAAGTTACTCACCAGCGTCAATAATAGCTTCGTACGCCTTCTCCAGCAAGATTCTGCACATGGGGTCCATCGTGTGCGCCTGCTTGTAGTGAACACCGAAGAAGGAAGCGTCGAATTTGTTCACATTGTTGATCTTCCCCGTCCTCTGAGGTATCTCTGGATGCGCTAACTTCCAGCGACGTCCGTCCCCAGAAATAAGATCGACCTGTTTGTAGCAACACCATTTTGACTTAATAAGTTCATATAAATTATATTTTTTCTCCTCTTTTACATAACTTTAATCTGTATACATACAAATAAAAATCAATTACCGAATGTATGTAAGAGTATCACTTGAGATAGTATATAATAATTCCGAATAACAATCAAGAGTGCCAATTTATATCGCGATTTGTTAAACATTGGAGTTTATCGACCTCAGAGGTATAATTATTTTATTATATAATAAATAAAACCGAATTAAAAAAGATACCCCAAAAAATTTTTATGAAACCACGATGCAAGTGAAAATTTTTTTTGGATTGTAGCATAGAATTATGAAACCGCTTACATTAACTACGCGCGGTTTGTTACTCTATGGATTGTAGGCATCTCACTGAAAATTTTCGGAAAATTATTCGATATAGGGTATTAAATTGGGGTTTTTAATATTAATTTAATACCTGGAAAATGGGAACGAAAATGGGGAATCAATAGTAGACAAGGTATCCAACTTTTTTTATTACAAATTGCGTATTAGAATACGGTATACATATTGAATACAATCGCTCAATGATACACGCATGTTGAAAATTTAGCATAATATATATATATATATATTTTTATGGCATAGGTGGGTTACCTGCTGTTAAGTGATCATCACCGTCCATGGACACTAACAACACCAGGGGTGTTGCAAGTGCGTTGCCACCCTTTGGGGGGAAGGGTTAGGGGAGGGAGAGGAAAAGGCGAGAGAAGAGGGGAGGGGAGGTGGGCCTCCGGCGCTCTCACTGACCGAACGAAATGCAACAATGCAAACACTGTTACTTCACGTCGTTTTTCTATGAGAGGGTACTACCCCGAACGAGCCGACCCATTCATGCTGAAACCATTAATAGTTTCAGCGTGGCTCTACCACCATTAAATACACATAATATTTATTTACATTATTGAATAATTGTGAATTGGGCCATAGCCGCCACCATATTGGCTTTTCACTTTACTGCTACTCCGCGGCTGGTTGTAAAGCGACATGCGAAAGATAGACAAAAATATTTAGGGTGATGGTAAAAAGTTTCAATTCATTCTGTACGTGATAGAGCTACGCTGAAGCTATTAATGGTTTATAAATGGGTCGGCTCGCCCGAGGTACTACCACCCTCTCACAGAAAACCGACGTGAAGTAACAGTGCTTGCATTGTTGCGTTTTGTTCGGTCAGTGAGACCGCCGGAGGTCCCACCTCCACTTCCTTCCCCCTTCCCTAACTCCCCCTTTTCCCAAGACAGGTTGGCAACGCATTTGCGACTCCCCTGGTGTTGCAAGTGTCTATGGACGGTGATGATCACTTAACATCAGGTGACCCAACTGTCCGTTTGCCTCCTATGATATATAAAAAAAAACGTCCTTAACCACAATTAGGTACCTACTTAGTCTTGGATTGTCTTCAACCTACCAGTATTTTAATCTCCGTATATTTTCCATTCGTTTTTGAGGAGTTCCCTAATGTGTCTTCGAAATTCAAAGTCCAACTCTAATAAAATTAAACCTACATGAACATACTCTTTCCAATAAAAAAGAATTTTGCAAATCGGTTCATAAAAGACGAAGTTCGGAGGTAAGAAACACAAAAAAATAGAAGATACACGCTAGACAACCACCCAAGCCAAACGGCCACTTAGGCACCTTTGTGCTTGTCGCCATTTCGGTTGAGTGCCTCAATCGCTTGCCCAAAAAGCGCGGCGAAGCTAAAAGGGCTTGTCAGTAAAGTCAGTTGCAAAAAAAAACTCACCTTATTAAAAAGGTTTTCCTGTAAATGCATAACGGAATCAGAATCGGGGAAGTAACCCGACATTCCTGTGATGTAGACTTCATCTCCCGGTGCTGGATGCGAGAGCCGGTGTCCTGACGTCAGCCTGTCTTCTACTCCAGATGTTGACGCCATCTGGAAGTAACGTTTTTTCATGAATAAAAAAATTCTTATAAGCTATCGAATAATCGATTTATGAACTAATTGAATAGTATAGGAAATGTCGGACATTACTAACGCCTTACTAGCGATCACCCGTGACTTGTACATTTGTATCTTTATAAATAACTAGCTCCTGCCCGCGACTTGGTCCGCGTGGACTTTAGGGTAACCTTAACACGAAACGGAAGCTCTCAAAATGAAAAACCGATTTTGAAACATTTTTCATTGATGCTCCGCTCCTATTGGTTTTAGCGTGATAGTATAGCCTTCCTCGACGAATGAGCTATCTAACACTAAAATTAATTTTTCAAATTATACCTGTAGTTTACAAGATTAGATTTTACAACAAAATCCCAAGGGATATTACCGATTTGCCGGATTGCGAATATAAGCGCCATGTCAAGCGGGTTTTAGTGTCAAAAGGCTTATTATAGAGTGGATCAATATGTGAACGATGGTGATGTCTGGAATTAACTTATCTCTGTGCATCCATTAAAAACGTTTGTGACATTTACTATTATATAGGATATATTATTATTCTAAATATTATATATATTTGTTAAAAAGATAAACCAGATCGAGTTTCTTGCCGGTTCTTCTCGATGGGTTGTTTTCCGAACCGGTGGTAGTTTTGACGTTCATGAGTGCCTTCTTAGGGCCTAAATTGAATAAAGTGACTTTGAGTTCCTGATATTAGCGCGTTCAAGCAAACCACCATTTTAGCTATATAATATAAGTATAGGTTAGCTTTTGTCCGCAGTTACGCTTGCGTTAATATAAACTAGAGGTATTTCTGACGAACAGTCCTTTTTTTATCAAATGATTACCATGTCCCTTTCTATACTCCTGAAAATGTGTATATAAAATTTCATGACAATTGATTCAGTAGTTAATACATAAAAGCATAACAAATAAATGATTAAACTAACATTCAATTTTATAACTAGTTCCACCCCGCGACCTCGACCGCGTGGAATAGTTAATTTGCCTAACGCTAAGACGCAACGGAAGCTCTCAAAAGGAAAAACCACCCCGATTTTGAAACATTTCTCATTGATGTTCCGCACCTATTGGTTTTAGCGTGATGATATAGCCTTTCTCGATAAATGAACTATCTAACACTGAGAGAATTTTTGAAGTTATGCCCGTTGGTCCTGAGATTAGCGCGCTCAACCAAACAAACAAAGCCTCCAGTTTTATAATCAGTAAATCAGTAAATATCAGTCAATTTAGATAAAAACCTTCTCAAAGGAAAAAGACAGTCAGGTGTAACAATTTCAATTGAGATTCGTTAAATTTTGAGTTTTCGATATCGGGTTTATCAAAAATTGTTGGATTGCTACTGTCGTCACATACGTTCAGGTTTATTGATAGATTTTTAGGCAAGTATGAGTATAAATATCCTTTTTTCATTCTATAGTGTAGACGTGACATACATATATAATATACTAGCCGACCCGTGCCCACTTCGTTGGGCGGTAATACGTAAGCGTGGAATGGTTATTTTGCGCTAAAACGCAGCGGAAGCTCTGAAAAGAAAAAAAATACCCCGATTTTGCAACATTCTTCATTGCTGCTCCGCTCCTATGGGTCTTAGCGTGATGATATATACCTATAGCCTTCCCTGATAAATGAGCTATATAACACTGAAAGAATTTTCCAAATCGGACCAGTAGTTCCTGAGATTACCCCTTACAATGTCACAAACTCACAAACTCTACCTCTTTATAATATTAGTATAGATTTTTATTATATAGATTATTACTAGCGGGAGCGGCGGTCGTTATCCCGCCCTGATAATAAAAAAAAACCTTGACAAAATAATATACCTAAACCTTCGTCTTGAATCACTTTATCTTCTGGTAAAACCGCATGAAAATCCGTTCAGTAGTTATTGAGTTTATCGCGAACAGACAGACAGACAGATGCGATAGGGAACTTTGTTTTATACTATGTAATGATTAAAAAATCAAATCCATAATACTTTATTCAGTTTAGCCTCTAATAAGGCGCTTATGAACGTCAAAATTACTATCGGTTAAATAATCCAGTCATCGAGAAGAACCGGCAAGAAACTCGATCGGGTACATCTTTCTAACATATATATATTTCGAATACATTATACGTTACAATACCATTTAAGTGGATTCACAGATTGGAGTCAATTCTAAACATCACCATCGTTCACATATTGATCCGTTCTATAATAGCCTTGCGACACTACATCCCGCTTGACATGGCGCTTAAATTTACAGTCCGGCAATCGGTAATGTTTTGGGACTTTATTATACAACCTAACACTATTACGTAAGAAACTATTACCGGTTTTGCTAAGTCTGAAATGTGGGACAACCAGTTTGTTACAGTTTTTAGTATTTAGATCATACCGGTCCGGTTTACAAAATGCAGGGTTTCAAAGTTTTTACTGACATACATTAAATTATCAAGAATGTATTGGGAGGTTAGAGTTAGAATACCGAATTCCTGGAACTTCGTTTTTAATAATTCGCGAGGTCCCATATTATATATTGCTCGAATTGCCCGTCTTTGTAATATAAATATGGTGTCTACCTTAGCATAACGTATTACATAGGTAGTATGTCTGTGAAAATTGATGATTGAATGATAATTAGGTAGAGCATATACGAACAAAGTGAAGTATGGAAAAATACGATTTAATAAAATAAAAATTCTATACAATTAACTACCTAACATATAATACAATAGAATCAATTCATAATTATTCATGCAAAGGTTATTTCGATCAACAATTTTACATTTATACTTGAATACAAATAAATTATCATTTAAATATCTTCAGTACATACTAATGTAAGAATTAAGTATCTGTTCCATTAAATATTAATGTTTTTCCTAAAAAAAAAGCATTTTCAATTGTTACGAAAAATACCTAAATTAGTTTGAATGAAACTGACACTGTCAAAAACTTTATTCAAATCTGGATTTTAAGCAATAAATCGAGCCAAATTTTTTGACCGCTACGAATTTAGCGGCGCAGAACACACCTATCATTACATAGTATAAAACAAAGGTACAACAAAGTACTGCGTTTGTCTGTTTGTTGTTGTCTGGACGGCGGTGATCAGTTACCAAAAGGTGACCAGTCAGTTGGTTTGCCTCCTAAGATATAAAAAATAAATGTAACTTCCAATGAGATTGCGGTTAAACCTTAAATGCATGAAGCATCATTACATATTATAAAACCAAGTCCTCTGCCGAGTCTGTCCGTCTGTTTGTTCGCGATAAACTCGAAAACTAGTGAACGGATTTTCATGCGGTGTTCACCAGTAAATAAAGTGATTCATGAGGAGTTTAGGTATTTGTCAAGGTTTTTTATCATCAAGGCAGAATAACGTCCACCACGCCCGCTAGTCTTTATATATATAATTTTTCTGTTCGTGTGTATGTGACTGAACTCCTCCTAAATTGCTGAATAGATTTGTATGATTTTTTTATGAGCTTCAAGTCGATTTAAGAATGATTTAGATTCACAATTGGATCCAGTAGGTGGCGTTGCGGTTAAATTTTAGGACTTTTTTAATTGTCAAGGTACGATAACGTCCGCCGAGCTCGTTAGTATAGGTATAAAAACATATTACATGTACAAAATCGAGACAACTTAAGAATAAATAAGTGCCAATTTTGCTTTCCTATAATAATATTTTCACTTTATTTCGTATTATTTATTTTATTGTAGATTATAACTGTCATTTCAGTAAACAAGATGGCGGCCGTATTTATGGAACTTTCCAAGGAGTTTTCGCGGCAAGCAAGTATCCATGCTCCGTGGTATTATTTCCCATCCACTTAACTTGTGCACAATAACCAAACTATATTATGTAAAACACCCCGAATATTAAATTATATAGAGCCAAATAATAGAAGATTATTAATCTATACTTAATAATTAATAATCTATACTAATATTATAAAGAGGTAAAGTTTGTGAGTTTGTGACGTTGTAAGGGGTAATCTCAGGAACTACTGGTCCGATTTGAATAATTCTTTCAGTGTTATACTTATAGCTCATTCATCGAGAATGGTTATAGGCTATATATCATCACGCTAAGGGCAATAGGAGCGGAGCAACAATGAAAAATGTTTTAAAATCGGGGCTTTTTTTCCTTTTGAGAGCTTCCGATGCGTCTTAGCCCAAAATAACTATTCCAAGCGTACGAAGTCGCGGGCAGAAGCTATTAACTAATTATACTATCTATACTAATATTATAAAGAGGTAAAGTTTGTGACGTTGTAGGGGGTAATCTCAGGAACTACTAAAGCGATTTTGAAAATTCTTGTACCAATATAAAGCTACGTTATTTATGACTTTATGTAGTCGGTTAGAAACCTAACCCTAGTTTTTCGCAGTTAAGTAAAAATTCAAAATGAAGTACTTTATAAATAGTATTTTGCAGTTTTTGGCATCTTAGTCTGTCATGTAGTGAATTTTATATAATATTTAACTAGCCTCTGCCCGCGACTTCGTTCGCGTGGAGTAGTTACTTTAGGCTAACGCTAACACGCAGCGGAAGCTCTCAAGGGGAAAAATACCCCGATTTTGTAACATTCTTCAATAGTGCTCCGCTCCTATTGGTCTTAGCGTGATGATATATAGCCTATAACCATTCTCGATGAATGAACTATAAGTATGACACTGAAAGAATTATTCAAATCGGACCAGTAGTTCCTGAGATTACAGAGAGAGAGAGATCACAACGTCACAAACTCACAAACTTTACCTCTTTATAATATTAGTATAGATTATTAATTATTAAGTATAGATTAATAATCTTCTATTATTTAGCTCTATATAATTTAATTTACTATAACCTTTCTCGATAAATGAGCTATAAAATACTGAAAGAATTTTTCAAATCGGACCAGTAGTTCCTAAAATTACCACCTTTCAATGTCACAAATTCACAAACTTTACCTCTTTATAATACTAGTAGCCGACCTGTGCCCACTTCGTTGGGCGGTAATAGGCATTATCAAGCTACAACTTTTTTCTAGAACTCAATCATATATATCTCATAATTAAGGCAGCGTTCGTAAGAAACATTTTCGTTCGACCATTTTTCTCGGACTCCCCAGATATTAACCCCTACAACCTCACATACTTTAACCTCTTTATAATATTAGTATAGATTATAGATAATATAATTAGTTAATAGCTTCTGCCCGCGACTTCACACACGTGGAATAGTTATTTTGGGCTAAGACGCAGCGGAAGCTCTCAAAAGGAAAAAATACCCTGATTTAAAACATTTTTCATTGTTGCTCCGCTCCTATTGGACTCAGCGTGATGATATATAGAATAGCCTTCTTCGATAAATGAGGTATCAAACACTAAAAGAAAATAGGACCAGTAGTTCCTGAGATTAGCGTGCTCAACCAAACAAACATACCCTCCATTTTTTTTTTTTTCGAACTGACAACGCTATTGACCAAGCAAGGTCTTAACAGCTTCACCGGACTACTTAACATACCCTCCGGCTTTGTAATATTAGTATAGATTACTATTCTTCTCTCTTACTTAACTCGAGCCGCCATTCAAATTACAATAACTTATGATAGATTGGACCGATTTTAATGAAATAAAGACTCAGTTAATTTCGAGGATATGCTGCTTTATGATTTCTTGTTGAGGTTTTATTTTAAACCTATAACTTCAGCAGTGATGCGTTTTCATACAAAAAGACAGACATTACTAAAAATGATTGAAATGTATTTTATTACTTATTCGTAGACACTTGCAACAATTTTTTTTACAAAAAATCGAAATTGTACAGACACGTTGGATTTACATTTTTATTAAATATATTATTATTATATTATATGTATACAAAATCGTTGTGGTCGAGTGGTGTGACCGCTGGAATGTCAATTCGTCACCGCGGCTTCGAACCCCGGTATTCTTCGAACGAATTCTTCGGAAATCACGTACATTTATTAATCAAATATAGGAACACTGGGTATATGGGATATATAGAGAACTGTGGATTTCTCGGACTTTGAAATCGCCAGTACGTAGTGGGTTAGCGTGGCGACTATGCTTCTTCCTTCGAGGGGAGGTATATGGCCCTACAGTAGGCCTCTCGGCTGATGTGATGATTATAATTATATTATAACTAGCGTGCGCGGTAGACGTTGTCCCGTCCTGATTAAAAATAAATCCTTGACAAATTATATAGCAAAACGTTCCTCATGAATCACTTTATTCACTCGTGAAAGCTGCATGAAAATCTGTTTAGTAGTTTTTGAGTTTATCGCGAAGAGACAGACAGACGCGGTAGGGGACTTTATTCTATAGTATATAATGGTATCAGGCGTTAACTTTTGCAAGACCGACGATAACAATAATTTTACTATGCTACTTAGTGTAGAGAGAAATGCGAAAATAATATCTACTTTTGTTAGTTCGATGTTATATAATTTATAGTTGAATCACTTTGTCATTTTGCTGTACTGGCATTTTACGGGTAATTAAAGTGTCACCTATCTTTAATAGGGAAGAACTTGATTCGAAAACAGTTTGTATTTGTAACGAAAAAGGGGAGCGTTCCTTTAATTTATTAAAATAAATCATTAAAGATTTCTTATAAATTAACGTTTAAAAATCTATAATATTGACTTGCCTTTAAAATATTCCAAGTTAACTAACAAACAGTGCCGATCTTCCGCAAGCAAACGTGGACACCGGCGGGTAAGCACTACGTGTTTGGGCGGTACGGACACACGATACGTGTTTATAAAACGAATGATTAAAATTTTCAATCGCTACAGGATGTTCTATTTTGTTTATCAACCGCGATCGGTGTAAATATTCCATATGTTTTTAAGAAAAAAATATTTTCTGCGCTTTTTTTTTACCCTGTATTTTAAGAATGGATCTTAAATCAAGCTGTTGTTCTCATTGACAATACTCTAATTGACAATCTTTCAGCAAACATTTATAAATCTGTTTTGACAACTGCATCTAAGAGTCGTCTCAGTCTAGGCTTAAATCTATTAGCATTTTAAGCAACATGGTAAATCAACATCAAATAAAATTGTAGTCAACCACAAAAACATCTAAAATATAAAACCTAATAATAAATAGATCATAGACATATTATATAACATATTATATAACGTTATTTTTGAGCAGTCTAAAGTATTTTTAAATAGCAAAGAGATATATGACGATACAGGTACGTCCAGGTAACCAATAATATATAAGTAAACAACTTTTAGCATTTTTTAAAAATGCACGACAATAAATTCAGGCGCACCAACCAGTGCTAATTTTGGCAGTAGCTAATGTGTTCCGTTTTCTATGAAAAGCATCACATGACTGTATATAACTGACTTCAAAGGAACCGCAATCCTATAAGAGATGCAGTGCTGATTCATATGCCTCTTTGCGAAAGGATGTATCGAAATAATCATCTCCAGCCCACGATGTATTGGCGATTTTAAACTCCGAAGACTCCACAGTTCTATATTTTTCCCATGTATATTGGTACTACATAAACATTTCATACACTAGCTATCAAAGAAATTAACAGATAGCATAAAAAACAAATGAATCTCATAAGTAACATTATATTCAAAACCAGTTTAGTAGTTTTTGCGCGAAGCTTGTACAAATGACAGACAGGTAGGATAAAATTGTAAAAATGTGTTCTGTCAATGATTTAAAGGCCTTACAGAGTATTTTTAACCGACTTCGAAAAAGGAGGAGGTTACTACGTTCGGTTGTGTGTATTTTTTTTTTTTTTATGTATGTTAATCGATATCTTCGTCAATTATGAACCGATTTTAATGATTCTTTTTTTATTTGAATCGATTATATTCAGGGGTGGTCCCATATAAATTTTAAGAAAATATTCAACCCCTAAGGGGGTGAAAAATCGTTTATTTGATTTTCGTCCATTCATATTTACGTATTTTCGTGAAATTGGAACCCATTTTTTATACCCATTAGAAACCAGATATATTTATGGACACTAAAAATGAAGAAATAAAAAATTTTTCAAAAAAAAAATAAACCGCCTTCGATGTGAAACACAAATAAGGCACTAAAAAGCTAAAAATAACTGAATTATTAAATTAACCAAATTAAATAAAAAATATTGATATTCGCGCTACCGAATAATATATTTGAAGTCGATGCCAACCTAAATTCATATCATCTACATACAAAGTTTTGGTCCACTCTCGTGTCCCATGATGTATATCTGTATAGTATATATACATATTTTGGTACCTGCAACAAATTTGGAATTTAGGTTGGCATCGACTTCATATATATTATTCGGTAGCGCGAATATCAATATTTTTTATTTAATTTGGTTAATTTAATAATTCAGTTATTTTTAGCTTTTTAGTGCCTTATTTGTGTTTCACATCGAAGGCGGTTTATTTTTTTTTTTGAAAATTTTTTTATGTCATAAATATATCTATATATCATGAATTAATTCGAATCAAATCTAGATCTTTTAATACTGCAATGAATGCAGCAAAACGAGCTATCAACAAATAATATTTTTACACGGGTGCCTAATATGTGGCTTTTCACTGTAATTTATTATTATTCTTCATTCTTGTTACTACTTTATTGCCTACTACTGAATTGTTTAATTAGTTCATTACTGTACTTTGAATTGTGTATTAAAAGCTGTTGATATTCCTTCGAATAAATAAATATTCAATGTACAGATTTCCTCTCATTCCTTTTTTATTATGTCGAAATCTCTGTTTAGAGAAAGTCTATTGGGTTCTATATCAATGTATAATATCACAATCCAAGTTGTTAAGTGATTCAGTCGAAGGTAAATATTACATTGCGTCTAGAAACTTCCAACTGAAATAGACAATACGAATATTATAAGCTGTCAACAAGCCTAACGTATACGGTAACGGTATCATAGACATATTATACATGGAAAAGTAGCTCGTATCTATCTGCCTGTTTATTACATTTCCAGGACCAATACTTTAAACAGACTGTAATAGAATTTGTTATACAAGTCGCCAATGACCTGGAAAATGACATAGCATCTTGGGTATATTACAAAATAAACAGAGAAAGCCGCAACGAAAAGCTAGTAAGTATCAAACGTAAAATATATACAGACATAAAATATATAGATAGGTTGTAAAAGTACTGAAGTTAATTTTGACTGTAACTCACATTACAAGGAAAACTGCACAAGCGAAAATGAAACATAAAATAAGCAACAAATACTTTAGAAAAGTAATGTTAGCCACATTATATAGGCTTATATAATATATATATATATATA
>MU158747.1:0-98400 GCA_015888305.1 Antheraea pernyi | reverse complement strand
TCCCCATCTCCTCCTCCGTTATCGGAGGGGGAGGCCCGTCGAGCACCTCCTCGACTACCTCCCGAGGCGGAGGCATGGGAGGAGCTGGTAGCATCGGAGGGTCGGGGAAAAGTTCTCCCACGACCCTCGCCACCACCTCCGGCCGGAGGGTCTCCGTCGCCGGGGGCGTCCAGGACCGTAACTTCTTTCGTACGACCCTATACGGGCGCCCCCAAGGATCCTCCTCCAGCGTTTGGAGCAGCTCTTCCCATGCTGCTTCCTTCGCCCGGCTGATGGCAGCCTGCAGGGTCTTCCTGCACTCCCTGTAGCTGCCACATAGCCGGGCCTCCGCCTCCGGGTCCCTATGCCGGCGCCAGCGGCTGCGCCCGAACAGCCGCCGAGCCGCGGAGCAGGCCGCTCGGAGATCGGCAATCTCCGGCGACCACCAGTACACCGCCCGTTTATCTGGGCGGTGTACGCTCCGTGGTATCGACGCGTTGCAAACATCCGTGAGGGCTCCACGGAGGCGGCCTGCGGACGCGTCAATATCAGCCCCTGTGGGGGGAGGCATGGCCCACGCCTGGACGATGGCCGCCTCTTCCGCTATGCGAGCAGTATTCCACGCAAGGCCGAACTTGTGCCTTATAAAGGAGATATAGCTATTCAGGCATGAAAAACCCTGTTCAGGATTCCGAGTCTCCGAGATGCAGTGGAGATCATGCTTTCGATGTAATCCCTAGGAATGAGGTCGCTGCGAATATCTATGCCTAAGATATTGAGGCTGTCTCACATTGCGAGCGAGACGTCCTGAAGTTCTGTAAGGGGGGTAAATGGAGATTTTTTGCAGGAAAATGGGCGCATACCTGTGTTTTGTTGGCATTAAACTAAACCACATTACTTGCTCCCCATTTTGAAATGCGAAGCAAGGACCGCTCGAGCTCAGTGAAAAGTTCCTGCCGTCTCTTTTCTGTTTCTCTCCGACCGGAAGAAGGGTTGCTGGTACAATGTGCACACACCTTCCGTAAGAAAATCAGCTATATTAGCCATATGAAAGCACATGAGTGCCGGAGTTGAAGCAGTCGCTGTGGCCGAAAACGGCCAGGAGCCTACAGTTATAATACCATAAATAAATCAAACTAACAATGACTTTTGGGGTATAAGGGGTGTCGAATAACATCATAAGACTTGAGACACCCAAGCCAACCTCACCTGTACGTGGTGCACCCTGCTGAATAACGAACGAGACAATGGCGAAAGCGGAGTGGTAGGGTTTTACAGCCTGCGGTCATCTTGACCCTGCAGGATGCCGCAGCCAGCAAGGGGGTTGGCTATAGGGAGGTCTTGCTGATGGCGCGCGAGCACGTGGCCTTGAACGACTTGGGCATAGCAGATGTGCGGGTGAGGCCAACGGCCACGGGGGTCCGGAAAATTGAGCTACCGGGCCAGAATAAGGAGAAGGCCGCCGAACTGGCCCGGAAGTTGGAAAAGGCCCTGGACGGAGTCGCCAAGGTCGTCGTCCCGACCAAAAAGGCGGACATCCGGATCATCGGTCTCGACGATTCGGTGTCCCGGGACGAGGTCCTGGCGATCGTGGCGGCGAAGGCCAACTGTAGGGTGGCCCCGCACATCTGCTATGCCCAAGTCGTTCAAGGCCACGTGCTCGCGCGCCATCAGCAAGACCTCCCTATAGCCAACCCCCTTGCTGGCTGCGGCATCCTGCAGGGTCAAGATGACCGCAGGCTGTAAAACCCTACCACTCCGCTTTCGCCATTGTCTCGTTCGTTATTCAGCAGGGTGCACCAGGTACGGGTGAGGTTGGCTTGGGTGTCTCAAGTCTTATGATGTTATTCGACACCCCTTATACCCCAAAAGTCATTGTTAGTTTGATTTATTTATGGTATTATAACTGTAGGCTCCTGGCCGTTTTCGGCCACAGCGACTGCTTCAACTCCGGCACTCATGTGCTTTCATATGGCTAATATAGCTGATTTTCTTACGGAAGGTGTGTGCACATTGTACACAAGTGAGAACCATTCTCGTAGGTTTTGACTGCCCCTGGTGGTCGGGTTTTCAATTAATCACGTCTAATATCAATTGCAGCACGTCGATGTTCTTCGTAAGTCTGGACTCTAATTGCCACAAGAGCTCTCCATTCTGGACGTTTAGCTGCTAGAACCTCTCAGTGTGAAGGGTCTATGTTACACTTTTTCATAGGACGCTTAAGCCCATCTTTGTGTCAGAGTAGTTGACCGCCCTGCTTACGCTTATTATAAATCAGTAGTGCTAAGACCGTTTTAAAAGTAGGTTTTATTGAGTTCTTTGCTAGGACCGTGAATCCGCGTATGGATTTAAACCTTAGTAAATTGAACAAAAGATTTGGTACACGTTCACAGTGGATACTGTGAGATTTCGACGATGATTAAAAATAGAGCTACGGTAAATCGTAGCATGTGGCTCTGTTCCAATTTGAAAGATATTGTTAACAATTTACTTCTTGCGGAATAAAATAAGTTGTGGTTTGCAATTACTAATGATCATCACGAAAACCGGTATATCTTTTGTTACCTCATATTCTTAAACGAAAATAATCTAGAATGCATAACCCTCTGTAAGGTGACCCACCTGTTTGTTTGCTTGCTTTAATGCTTAAATCAATCGAACGGTTAAAGTTACAGACCGTGGTTAAAAAAATAGGTATACACTTGAAAACCCCTTCTTTAACGCGGTCGGATAAAAAATACTTTGACTATTTATAAGTAAAGGAATAATTTCAATGAATTCCGTACTTACAAAGTTTAATAATATTACATGAAATATAATTAGGAGTGGATGTCCGTAAAGAAATGTTAATTAAGCTTAATGAAAGAAAAAAGGAGCGTTCATGTTCCAAAGCAAAATGTATACTCACTCGGTCGAAAGATCGTTGCGAGTTATTGCGTTTTTATTTACACTATGTTTTTTGTCTTTTGTAACTTTTATTTCTCACTCTTACCACAAAAGTATTTAAGAATTAATCGTGTAAAGAAACTAATATAGTAAATGCGAAAGAGATTATATCTGTTACGCTTCCATGCCTTAAATATTGAACGGACTTACGTGTAATTTTGTATACAACATGTATAACTTAATAACTTAGAAAAAGTATTGTTGCGATGGATAGGTAGGTCCAACCCGACTGCAGGATCGACTCAAAGATAATAATTATATAAATATTCTCGTACATTTTTTCAATTTTAGTATTCAAACCCAAAATTTGATATTATGTAAAAAGTTATATCTACTTAATTACGTTATAACAGAATAAAGTAACACTTATGTAATAAATCTTGGTAAATCCTTTATTAATAATTCTAATTAGAGAACCTGAAAGTTTATACTAATGAACGATTTGAACATTAAAAAATAAATATGTTATATTCAAGAACAACACCATTAAATGAGACATCAAAATTTATGTCATACTAGCTTACATTAGATAATGCATTATGGTCCCGGGGGGGAAGTTGGAAGTAGATGAAGCGCCTGGCCACGATGGCCACAACCCTCGTGGTCGGGTGCATTCGACGTCTGGGCCTCAGGGTGGCGCTCGAAAAGACCGAGGCCCTGCTATTCCACGGGCCTCGGCGGGGGCCACCACCTGGGGCCCACATAATGGTGGAGGGTGCCCTATTCAGGGTAGGGACCCACATGAAATACTTGGGCCCCATTTCTCGGGGCTCGGATAGAGAATTTCTGGGGCGGCTACGGCGCTCGGCCAGTAGCTCCCCAATGTTGGTTGGGGACGGGGCGAATGTGTTTCCTTATTATTTTCATTTGGTAGCTATTTTAATCAATAAAAAATTTGCAAATAGATTTTTTCTCAACTAAACGATCACTTGTTAAATAAATTGTGATCTTATTATTTCAACTAAGCTCTAATACTTTATATTTATAAATGAATAAGTATTTTTTTCACTAAAACTGGATGTAATTATTGGTTTCAGCATGAATGGGTCGGCTCGCCCGGGGTAGTACCACCCTCTCATAGAAAACCGACGTGAAGTAACTGTGCTTGCATTGTTGCGTTTCGTTCGGTCAGTGAGAGCGCCGGAGACCCACCTCCCCTCCCCTCTTCTCTCTCCTCTCCCTTTCCCTCCCCTAACCCTTCTCTCCAAAAGATGGCAACGCACTTGCGACTCCTCTGGTGTTGTTAGTGTCCATGGACGGTGGTGATCACTTAACAGCAGGTGTCCCACCTGTTCGTTTGCCACCTATGACATAAAAAAAAAAAAAATATTATGAAAAAAAAAGCCAGATCGAGTTTTCTTGCTGGTTATTCTGAATGATTGGGTTGTTTTTCCGAACGGGTGGTAGCTTTGACGTTCGTTTTTCTATATTTATGGGCTTTGTTGCAAAGCGATTATGATGCCATTTAACATAACATACATATTAAATTCCGCAATAATCAAATCTTAAAATCTAAACTTGTGATTCTGTACAACTATTTGCACTCTGGCACAGGGTGTCTGACAGTATCAAATTACAAATGCCTACCTCGAAGGATCAAGTAATCTTAATAAAATTTCTATAACATTAGTATTTAACACATACCATCAAAATATGGTAGACATCTTCAACCACACCAAACATCGTACAATTAGGTGTTATTCGTTTTCTTATCGCGTTTATTTATTCTTAATGACGTTGTTAAGTGCCTTCTCAGGGGCTTCATGGAATAAAGTATTTTTGAAATTAAATTAAAGTATATAAAATAAGATAATATCACGTTGGAACCGAGCGTTTAAACAACCCAGTGCGTTACTTATGCTGGTAATTTCGTTGAGGCGACATTTTCGCACCTTAAAGCGCCGCCCGTAGCTGCGCGTCGCCGCGCGTCACTGTGTCGACTTGAGCGACAATTTATGATCGTTTACAAACGCTGAGCTGTGAGTATATTTTAAATAATTACCTGAACGTATGATTGATGTATTTAATATTTGTTAACGTATGATTAAAATATTAAATTATATAACATAGTTTACTGTACACCACTGTACTGTACACCAGGGATTCCTTTGGGGTCGATATCGGTTTCCCAAGGGTCAACATATACGAAAGCTGATTATGGGGGTTTCGATTAGGTCTAAAAATTGTCCCCTATTAAAACACAAGTTCTTAATTGAAACTTACAAGATACTCTATAAATTGTGTTACGTGGGCTCGTCGGTGATGAAGCGCTGTGGGAGACAAGAACACTTATTTTAGAGCGTCGACGAAAAGTGGCTTGTCTCTCAGTATTTTATAGAGTACATTTTGGAGAGTATGCACAGGAAATCCATAATATAATTCCACCGTCCCCATTCCATCAGAGGACGACTAGACTAGACGTCGTGAGGGTTTCCACCCTTATGTGGTTGATATTTCCGTGATTCGTACGAAGCGATTTGCTTCCATATTTATTATACGTACGGCTAAGGAGTGGAATTCACTCCCGGCGTCTGTCTTCCCGTCATATTATAACTTGGGAGTCTTCAAGAGTAGCAATCTATCGTCAGCCTCATCGTCACTTACCATCAGGTGAGATTATAGTCAAGGACATGCATGTTAAAAAAAAATAAGATGTTATAAGGGTGACTAATATTTTAGTAAGAAGTAGGAATGTACTTTTTAAAAAACCCAACAAGTCGATTAGTTCGTACAAAACGAATAACTGGGCAAGTCAATAAGCGTGGACAACTTCGTGCAAAATTATCAACTCGGCAAGCCAATAAGGGTGGACAAGTTCGTATAAGATAATGTGTTCGAGCGTAAAAGTCTTTCAGGCACGTTTTGACTTGTCCTTTTTTCGATTTGACTATACACAATTAACCTGGTGGGTCTTCACAACTTTACCGGAATAAAAACTTGCTCTGTATTTCACGCATATTTAGGTTTTTATTTGTATCATGGGAGGCAAACGAATAGGGCGGTCAACTGAAGTTAAGTGATCACCGCCGTCCATAGACACTAGTAACACCAGGGGAGTGCGTTGCCAGCCTGTGTTGGGTGGGGGAAGAAAAAGGGAATGGAAGAGGTGCCTCCCGCACTCTTACTGACCGAACGAAACGCAACAATGGAAGTACTATTACTTCATGTTGGTTTTCTGTGAGAGGGCGGTACTAACCCGGGTGAGCCGACCCATTCATACTAGAACCAGTAATAGCTTTCGTGTAGCTCTACCACCTACTCAGCGATACATACTAAAATTTGGACCTCAGAGTGATTAACTATTAAATTAGGAAGTGATTGAAGATGTCAATGCAAAACGTATAATAGTTACTACAGATTTAAATAGAACTGCCCTCACAAAATTATAGGTAGGATATCATTTAAAAAATGTTACAAATTCGAAAAAGCAATGGAATATGCCCGACTATGATACAAGTTGCACTACACTCCAAAGCAAGAAGCTAATTGAGATGAATGCAAAATTTGCACCCACAAATCCAATATATGGTAAAGCTAGCTATTAGAGCTAAAAATCTACTCGTAAGAAAATGTTCTTAAATTTATTAAATCTTGGCAGAGACGCAATCTTTTGCAGCGTTAATTAGCAGATCTACAACACTGTCACCATGATACTGAGTTATCGTGCGAGGTGGGAAACGGTGACAATGGGTCTCGAATCGAATATCCGCGAGACAGGCCCCGGATTGGGAACAGAACTCGTAATTACCTAAGGAACAAATTATACTTAAGCTACGAATTTTTTCATGTAATGTTCTTAATAAATCAAACCAACATATACAAACAGTATAAATAGATTTTCTTTTTAATACTAACTCAGTAATTTCTGTTGCTATGAGCTACATTTGAAAAAGTCTTCTTACATTTTATAGTATACTAGCTGTGCCAGCGACTTCATCAGCGTGGAAGCCATCTTAATGTATTTATTAAGTTCATTTACTTGTCTTCTTTTTTCTCGTACTTACGCCACGTCGTCATTAAAATTACAATAACTTTTGATAAAGTGGACCGATTTTAATAGCCGGACCTGAGGGGATGGGCTGGGGGGCCCATCTCCTCATTGCACAAGTCCAGTAGACGAGGGAAGGCAGCTGGTGTGTGCCCGGTCTGTCTCCCTATTAGGATGGAGCCCGGCGGCCACCTTCCGCAGGGCGGACCGTTGCGGCTATCCAAGGGGAATAGCGTAGATCGATCCCTTGCCGTCCCAACAGTACGGTCGGATGGTACACCGTGGGGTTTTAGTCCGTGCAAATCGGACATCACTCCCCCGAGAGGGTGGCGTATCCATAAGGGATTTCCCCACGTTAATAAAAAAAAAAGGACCGATTTTAATGAAACAACTACTAAGTTACTCTCGAGAATATGCTTTACGCTTTTCTTGCTGAGTATTTATTGTACTATAGCAGTGATGCGTGTTCATATAATAAGACAGACAGACAGACATTTATAAAAATGATTGAAATGTATTCTATTACTCATTCCTTGACACATGTATATTGTATATTGTAGCGTGTTATTGTAGTTATGCTATTGTAGTTATTTTAAATATTTCCACCCAGCGTTTTGTAAGGTCTATAAATACGCCATACAACATTCGAACACTGTTCTATTCGGGACGCCGAAACAAATACAAAGAGAAATAAAAAGGTTTACATAGCATATGGCGAGATGGCTCTTGAACAATGTTTATTCTGTCATACATTTGTCTTAATATTTTAACCAATTTAATCAATACCTTTATATATTACAGCATCTGTGTTATTCTGAAGTATACGAGTAAGCTCTACTAATGTAAATTTTCATACAAAATATGTTGTAATTTGTATGTAGTTATTGTGTGAAAGAATGACAAACAAATGGATGGACCTTTCTCACAAACTTTATCGTGTATGCGACAAGCGTTCCATAAATCGATCGACTTATAATATAAAGATAATGTATAGTGTATATTTATAAAGATACAAACGGAGACAAAGCCGCAGGAAGCTGCTAGTAATTTGTATACATTAAAATAGATAATAACAAATTCGAGCAGAGCCACGGGCACTGCAAGCATTATATCAATAGTATAGTAAATACTAATATTATATAATGCGTAATGATTCCATTAAATGTAGTTTGAAGTTATTACTGGTTTCAGTATGAATGGGTCGGCTCGCCTGGGGTACTACCACCCTCCACAGAAAACCGACGTGAAGTAACAGTGCTTGCATTGTTGCGTTTCGTTCGGTCAGTGAGAACGCCGGAAGCCCACTGCCCTCTCTCCTCCCTCCGAACACGGGCTGGCAACGCACTTGCGACTCCCCTGGTGTTGCTAGTGACCCGCCAGTTTGTTTGTCTCCTAAGAAATAAAAAAACCGCTTACCCCGTGAAGTCTCTTTTTAACTTAACTGGATTTCGTAGCTCCACGTTTCACGTAAAATATTAGTTGTTATCGACCTCTATTGATCTTCTTTAGTGTTATTAATAAGGTTTTCACTGTGCATTTACATGCGAGTACATTTTTGGTAACGACCAGATAATAAGAAAACTATAATATACATTTTTTTTAGAATCAAGTTTCACAGTGGGTTTTAGTATGAATTAACTGGTAGAAACCGTCACGTAAGAAAAATGCGTTACGCCCCTCCATGCATCCTTCTCTCTTTCTATTATATACAAGAGCGTGTATGCATCCAAATATCATGATTCGAGATATGGTTGTCGTGATCCAGTCAAATAATTGTCGTTGCCTATTATTAAAATAAGAGCTAAGCCTAACTACGTCTCAACATACTACTTAACATACAACATACATATTAAACGTAACCAATGAGCCAAAAAAAGCACATAAATTTCGTGTATCGGAACGAAGTAAACATATAAAGGGTTTATAAGCTAAATATACACGAGTAGCTAATATTATAACAGGGTTCATGCAAACTCAGCTTTTCCTTGAAGTCGTAACACAGAGTGTTGTACATACAGACAGGACAACGATTTATCGGCTCAGTGGGGAGCATGAAAGGATACCGCGTGGACCGTTATTATAGCCCTCGGTAAATTTGTACAATTGGTATTAGTTAGCCCAATCTTTTATATGTATAAATAAAAATTAATTGTACGTGTGTAAGTGCATCACCTCATTTGGCTATTTTTTTGTTGTTGTTGTGTTTGTAATTATCAGAATAAGGTTTCTATGCAAGATAATATTTGTAAAATTGTACGGAAGAGTGAAAAATGTCGGTTAAAAAATCTCCACATAAACAAGTGAGTGAGTGAGTAAGACAGGAAACTTTAGGGGATCTTCAAAGATATTGACAGATTTATCCAATTATTCCGTGGCCATTTACGTCTGACGCCCCTTGGGACAGTCGCGCACGAAAATGTTGTACTATAACATCCTTCGATCAACAATAACTAGATAAAGGGTCGGCGCGAAAAATATTTCTCGGTAAATAACAGCTCACTTGAAATGTGAGCCCTTATTTTGTTTAGTTATTTTGAAACACATCCAATGTAAGCACGTTTTACATGCCGCAGTGTATTCAAAAGATGCAAAAATAATACCCGAAAAATCAATTTGACGGCCGGAGTATCTTACTTTCGCTAAATACATGTTGAATAAGTTATATTTTAAGCTTTAAACAAACAAATAATATCAAATTTTGAACAAAATTACCGATTTTAAACCTGCGATACAAATGTTTGGCCTAGGCTCTCCAACCACGCACAAAAACGGTTCATTACGTGTTAAGGTTGAATTCACACTAAATGTTGTTTATGTTGTCTTTTCATTTGTGAGAGGAGTAATTTATTGCTTTGCTTGTTTTATCGTAAGTATTAGATAATATTTTGAACATTTATGACTTTATTACTAGGTGTTATGGTTGTAATTAGGTTGAACTTAAAACTGTTTTAAAACTTTTTTTCTCCCTTTCTTAGTAAACAAATAGCTACACATAAGTATATATTTACGCGGACGACTTTTAGCTTCGATTTTGTACGTGACCCTTTATCTAGTTATTGTTGATCGAAGATAACATCAATGGCAATTAGGTTCTTTGTCTAGTTACGCATTACTACGTATTACAAACCTTGATCAACTCTTTCATCGATCCTGTTTCGAACCTTAATAAAATAAACAAAGAGACAACTTTAATTCAATTGAAAATTGCAGCTCTTAGAGTTTCTTAATTGTTCTTTTCTTTTTATTACAGGTAACTCTATTATACATAATTCAGATAGGTACATAATATAAATAGATTTAATTGTATGTTGTAATACGACTTCTTTCTTTTTCTTGTTTTAGCTACGTAGATCCATTCGCCAGTATCAATATTTTGTTTCATCGGAAATTTCAATACAGCGGCATGTCTAAGAGTATGTTTTTATTCATCAACTTAAGATATCTTCATAGATAATTAAAACTGGCCTCATTTTACTGAAAATTAACATTTGACTTTGTTTTACACCAATTAATCTGCAATCAGATATCAATAAGGTTCATTGCTTCTCATCTTCAGACACCGCTTCGATCCGCCAAGCAATAGCATGGTGATAAGGGTTTTTAAAATACGCCTAGCGAGCTAGCCCCTCTTAAGTTAAATATTTGTCGCCACTTAAAAACCTTCCTGGCATTAAAATTCCGTAAAATTGATATAATTTTTTACCTACACACTAAAGTGCATGCAATGTAACTTTACAATTCATTTCAAAAGTTCGTTAAAGCCAATGATGTCACTAACGGATGTTTTTAATGCCTTCATAAATTAATAAAAAAAAAAAAATTAATTCCGAACAATAGTTAAATGTCAACTCCTACATACTTCATAAGTCTACATGAATGAACTCCATATACACGCAGTATGTCAATCCTCGTTTCTTAATGATGACTGTGTACATACCGGGTATAGGTGCGTGGCGTTTTCCAGAGCCAGCCATTCACTAGGCTTAGCTTTCATAATTCAAACGTTACTACACGTTCTCGATCCGAAATTGATTCGATTACACTATTGATATTACTTATAAATAAATGTGGTACATTCGAATTGACACCTTTTAGTGGTTTTCCTTACAGTAAATAATTTAAATAATAATTTAAATATTTAAAACTATCAGAGATGTTTATTACTGTCATTTAAAATTAATAAAGACGTATAGTTCTTGTTGAAATTTTTGTGCTTTACTGTCTCGTTTTTGCACTGTTTCACTTGTACTTGCTCTGTAATTACTTTTACTCGCTATTTCCGTGGGCTTTTCTTTTGCTAGGAACTAGCAACATCATGTCTAATTATTAACATTTTTCTTATATTTATGAATAATTGAGTTTATGTATTATTCACAAGTTCTATCGATTCTCTAGGAAGTGACGGAAATAAAAAAACTGGCAACGCACTTGCGACTCTCTTGGTGTTGCTAATATCTATGGACGGCGGTGATCATTTAACATCGGGTGATCCGCCTGTTCGTTTGCCCCCTGTAATATATAAAAAAAAAGTTATTAAAAGGGGTGTTAAATTTAATGGACTTAATTACCATCCTTGAACCCGAACTGTAGAAATATCTCAGCTTTTATTCAATAAAACCAAACAATAAACCTTCAAATATATTTTTACTTATTCCGACAATCACAATGAGTCAATAAGATGTATCTATATATTAACAATTCTGTAGGTGGTAGAGCCACGCTGATGTAGGTGTTAGAGCCACGCTGAAGCTATTACTGGTTTCAGCATGAAAGAATGGGTAGTACCACCCTCTCACAGAAAACCGACGTGAAATAACAGCTTGCATTGTTGCATTTCGTTCGGTCAGTGAGAGTGCCGGTGACCCACGTACCCTCCCCTTCCCCTTCCTTCTTCCCTTCCTCTCCCCCAACACAGGCTGGCAACGCACTTGCGACTCTACTCATGTTGCAAGTGTCTATGTGGTGATGATCACTTAAAATCAGGTGACCCATCTAATCATTGGTCTCCTATGATATAAAAAAAAATCAACCTATACCTAATCTCTGCATTGAATCAACTATTTGTTTTCGTATGTTCTTCTCTCAATTGAAACTAATATTACAAATGTGAAAGTATGTGTTTGTTACGCTTTTATTTTTTAACTACTCAACTATACGACGTGTATGTTTAGGGGTAAAAAAAGGGTACTTTTCATCACTTACTGTTCCCGAGTGATATTAAATCTACATTAATGCGAGTAAAGCCGCAAGCAAATACTAGTTAGTTATCAATCCACGTACTTTAACTTTCATGTTTTGTACTAAAAAACCAAAACCTCATATGCCATTCAGTAAATTCTCATATCCTGTTTCTCTTCTTTATAAAAAATAAAACTATAGGATTTTTGGTATTTTTAGTATAACTAATGAAAAGGTTGTTTTATAATTCATCTTTAATTTATTAGAAACACAGACAGAACATTAATAGTCAAGAAATGCACGGACAATGTAAAACAAATTATAGACACATTGGTGCCATCTAACATTTAATTTACAAATAAGAAGAATATGTTGCGTTCATATTCAACATAAACATAGTGCGTCCACTGTGTTATTTGTTATACATTGTAACATAAAAACATCAGAACTGTTTAACATAAATGGAGGTCGTAACCAATTATAACACACGTAATTAACCAAGGGTCGAAGGCTGAGTATACCTCTGTATAATGCCTGTCTAATGTTTTACATCTTATTATGTCAGTGGTCGTATTTGATTATTTGTGGTGATTTAATACTTGCGCTAAGGTATAGAACAGACTGATATATATAATATTTAAGCATTGTTACCATTGTGATTCAAACTCCTGTAATCCAAAATTCTTACCAGTAATCGATGAATCGATATCGATACCAGAAATCGATATAATAATTCTAGATACTAACATAATCGAATCGAGTTTTCTTATTAGGGGATGTGGTACCAGTGGCAGTGAGTAAATTACTTTAATATATTTCAGTAGATCTTTGTGAAACGTGGCCATGTGTATGCTTAAGTTTTGACGGAAAATGTTAAATCTGAATTAATTTACCGTTGTCATTTTTTCATCTACTTATTTCTTTATCCTCAACACATCTCATGATCAAAAACAAATACTTTTCGTGTGGTACTTCAGTATAAAGCTAAACATATTTACGCAGACCAGCCAATTCACAATATGTAAATCCCGATTTTATTTTATTTTTTGTTATAAAAAAGTCGTCCAATAATCAATAGATATTTTAGACACCGTCTTATTAATGTGTTATCTTGTTTATGTAATCTAAAATAAATTAGTCAATTACATTTTAGAAAAAGTTATGGGTGAGCGTCACCGATGACCTCGACATGCGCTTGTGTTAGACTAGCGACGTGTAGTATAGCGACCTGTGAACATGTAATATTTGATATTTTTTATTGAGCTTGTACAGCCTACTATATATATTTGATTAATAAGGAGTATAGGAGGCAAACGAACAGGTGGGTCACCTGATGTTAAGTGATCACCACCGTCCATAGACACTTGCAATACTAGGGGAGTTGCAAGTGTATTGCCAACCTGTGTTTAGGGGAGGGTGAAGGGGGAGAGTAGGTGGGTATTCGACGCGCTCACTGACCGAACGAAACGCAAAAATGCAAGCACTGTTACTTCACATGGGTGTTTCTGTGAGAGGGTGGTAGTACCCCGGACGTGCCGACCCATTCATGCTGAAACCAGTAAAAGCTTCAGCGTGGCTCTACCACCTTCCAAATATATAAATATATGATTATTGCTCGGAGTGCCAATAGATGTGAAAGCCAGATGAATATTGATTAATGTTTTGTTTATGTTTAAATTTTAATTTACAAATTATGAGATTTAAATAATTCAGATTAGAATTGATTTAAAAATCCAAAAAAGAACACGCTTATTCCATTTTTTGACTTTTCACTTCTGTTGGCAGTTTATGAGTACCTCGAGTTTTTTTTCACGTAAACGCAATCATTGTATTTTAAATATTATTTTTTTATGTCTTATATGAGGATACGAACAGGTGGGTCACCTGATGTTAAGTTATCACCACCGTCAATAGTCACTTGCAACACCAGGAGTAGGGTAGGGGGAGGTTTTATCCGGCGCTCTCACTGACCGAACGAAACGCAACAATGCAGACACCATTACTTCATGTCGGTTTTCTATACTCCGTCCGCGTGGATCCTAATGTAAAATAACATCATTGTTAATAAAATCATCTGAATGTATTAAGTCCATTTACTTATCTACTTTTATATCGTATTTAAGTCGCGTCGTCATTAAAATTACAATAACTTTTGATATAGTGAACCGATTGTAATGAATCCAAGACTAAATGTTACTCCAGGATATGCTTTATGATGGTCTTCGTGAGGTTTAATCGTGAACGCATTACTTTAGCAGTGATGCGAGTTCAATCAGACAGACAGAAAGACATTTCTATTTTTTTTTTCCGAACTGTCTATGCTATTGACCTAGTCTTTACAGCTTCACTGGACTACTAAGGCGAGCGCTTAAGGCACTCAGCCGATTTTATTTGACAACTAGCTCAAGCGTGTACGGCACACCTCGGCTTGGGCTGTTGCCTGATACATGCAATTCGCGACCTATCTTTTTTTTTTAACGTGGGGAAATCCCTTATGGATACGCCACCCTCCCGGGGGAGGGGGTGGGTTATGTCCGAGTCGCACGGACTAAAACCCCACGGTGTACCGACAGACCGTTTTGTAGGGGCGGCAAAGGATCGTTCAAGCTAATCAACCTTGTAGAGCCGCCCCCACGGTCCGCCCGGCGGAAGGTGACCGCCGGGCTCCTACCTATAGAGGGACAGACCGGGTACACACCGGCTGCCCCCCCTCGTCCGCCGGACCTGTGCAATGAGGAGATGGGCCCCCCGACCCAGTTGGGCGAAGCGCCTTCTCCTCCTGCCTGTCCTCCTTTGGGAGCGGATCTGCCTCTGCCTCTGAGTTCACAGCCGATCCCGCCTTTGAGTTGGCCTTGGAGCCAGCCTTGGAGCCAGATCCCGCCTCCGACTCCGCCGCGCTCAAACTGCCCGCCAAGGCCCGGTCAAACGACCCGTCAGCCTCTCCCATAATTCCGCGGCCACCCCCGCGGCTACCCCCGCGCCTACCACCCTTCCTGGCAGTCCCCCTCTGAGAGGTGTTTATCTTAGGAGCGCCCTGCCCCTCTGTTTCCGTGTCGGAATCAACCGACACGCTCGCCCGCTTTTTTGTTATGCGCTTTGCGCTCATGGTTTACTGGAGACCCCAGGGTCCCCAGCAAGCCAAGAGGCAAAAGAGCAAAGTCCGTTCAACGTGCCAGGTCAGTCCGAAGGCAAGAAAACAATCCGATAAACAAAGCCAAGTCAAAATAGAAGAAATCCACGTCAAATCCAAGAAACAAGCCAAGCCGAGTACAAAAACTAGTTCAGTATCCGTAAACAAGCTAAGTCAATAAAGATAATCCAAAACCACCACAGAGAAATACCCATAAACGACGCAGAACGAAAAAGCCCCCGATTAGCTAAGAACCTGCCACCTGTATGAGCTAACCTAAGCTATACTAACTATTCATACATATATGAGTTGTTGAAACATATATGTGTACCAGGCATACATACCTCAACAACTTTTATATATATTTCGTATCGGATAATTTTCTAAACTATTTCAGCTTAATAAGGGAAGAAATAAGGTTTTATTTGCATGTGTAAGCGTGCACGTGTGTGGAGGTGATATGTGTAATGTTGTCGCAGTGGTGTAAGATTTTGTGTCACTGTATCGCGCGAGCAGCGCACTCAAAGGCTCCTCGCCGAGGGAACGGACCTAGGCTTGAGCCGCTGCCGAGAGTGGCCTAATCTGGTGTACGGGAGCGAAGTTGCCCCCAGAACAACATTTCTAAAAATGATTCAGATGTATTTTTTTTTTTTACAAATATCCAAAAAGACAGACACGTTAGATTATGTTATATATATAAATAAGGATAAGACAGTTTCTGTTATTTCTAAAATATAATCAATTGAATATCTACAAATAGTATTATATAAGTTGATAAAACTGCTAATATAAACTGCAATGAAGTAAACAAAGGAAATGAAACTGTTCAGCTACTAACATTTCCACGTAACGTATTTGAGAAATGGACCAAATTCCAGGAACGACGAGCCCACTCGAGCTTGCTACAACCGAATGAAATTCGTCTGAAATCTGAAATTATCCGAATCGCAACTGCCTCAAATACTCGAGATAATAATTATGAATTATAAGAATATCTCGAATTACTTATATTTGTTTCCATAAAAATTACCTCTTTTTTTTCTTTGAATAAATGTGTGTCGGAATAACGTGCACTTATTCTTAATAGGGAACATATAAAGTGGTCTATTGTATTATTCGTTTCAAATATGTTTGTATTGTTTGCAAATAAAATCGGCAATTGATGGGAGTTATAAAAGTATGACTCAATCATAGATGACGTCACCATTGTCATTTAACCGATCAGTTACTTATGACCAATCAAGTATTAATAATAAAAGCGTTTACCTTGAACTGCATATACAGTAATACACGTATCACTGTTACATATCACGTAGACATGTGAACGGTCCGGCGATCCAAGAGAGAATGATCCCCACTCCTTTTTTTCGATCTGACTACGCTATTAGCCTCACCGATACGTTTCTGCTACGCTTTTTACTTTATATACTTGCTACAAATTAGAGGATAGCGCGTAATGTTTATGTTGGTATCATTGATTTACAAAAACCCAAGATGCACACTTAACGTCTCACAGCCGGCACACAAGAATGAGTGTATAATTTTGTATTATGCATTCATTTCAAATAGTCTCGCGTCGCTTGCGTCCTTGTAAAAGCAATTTTAAATCATTCAGGTAAGGTTGAATTTGCAAAATCATAAGTTAATCGCATAACTATAACCATGTATATTGGGGAGTTTTTGCGGGATGGTTTTGAGCGTTACTTTTATTCGAGAATGTGTGTCTTGGGTTTTTATATGTCAATGGTTGGTATAAATACTTTTGACGCTATAACGGGTCTTTGCGGGAACATGTAAATAAAATTAAAGTTCCTGTAATTTATTTAAAGTTATTTTCCACGATGGTTGAACCAATTTTGATAAAAGTCTTATTTTTTTAAAATATATTATAGGAGGAAACGAACAGGTGGATCACCTAATGTGAGTGATCACCGCCGTCCATCAACACTAACTACACCAGGGGAGTCGCAATTGCGTTGCCAGCCTGTGTTTCGGGGAAGGTGGGAGGGTAAAGGGAGGAGGGGGATGAAAGAGGGAGAGGCAGGCCTCCGGGCCTCACGAAACAGCAACAATGCAAGCACAGTGCTTGTACTTAGGTACTTCTCGTCGGTTTTTTGGTATTCGGGTGGTACTACCCCGGGCGAGCCGACCCATTCATACTGAAACCAGTAATAGCTTCAGCGCGGCGCTACCACCTACACAATTCTTATTGTATGTATAGTCTTATTGACAGATAGAGGATTTTAAAATAATTTCCGAATGGTTATAATCAATGATAGCTTTATCGTAGCGAGATCGGAAACTACGTCGGTCTTTATAGGTTCGAATCCAGCGAGAAGTTTTATTACGATGAAGTCATAGCATTCTGTTTCAACTTTAAAGTTAATAATCTTTCATCACACACCTATATGTGCATTCTAGCAGCTGTAGCCGATATCCAATTCTCTTCATGTAATGGTCGTTCAGTGAGCGCGCCGGAGACCCACTTCTCCTCAACCCCCTCCCCCCCTCTCCTACTCCCAAAACACAGGATGGCAACGCACTTGCGACTCCTCTGATGTTGCTAGCGTCTATGGACGGCAGTGATCACTTCAGGTTCACCGACTTCCAATACATCTTCTAGGTAGCACACATATTCATATGTTTTATTTAATTTGGTTAATTTGATAAACTATTTATTTTCCGCTTTTTAGTGCCTTATGGGTTTTTGATTGATATTGAAGTCGGTTAATACTTTTTTTGAAAATTTACTTTATTTTTCTATTTTTAGTGTACATAAGTAAGTATATTTTACTAGCAGTGCCCGCGAACTCCGTTCCGCCTTAAGTATATTAAAATATGCGCATTTTTGAGGTATGGTATCTATCGGTATGGTATGCGATATGGTTTCAATTTGTTGTACAATAAGTAACGTTTGGTACGAACGCAACCTTATCTATAATCCGCGATAGTTTCTACCACCAACTCGGCTACCATCGCTTCACACATAATACACCTTAAGTAATGTAATTACAATGCTTGCGTCATGTTACAACACAGCAACGAACATAAGCACAATAGGCTCATAAGAATTGAAGAGTTTTTTTTATACTATTGGCGACAAACGAACATACGGGTCACCTGATGGTAAGTGATCACCACCGCCCATGGACACCTGTAACACGAGAGGAAACACAGATGCGTTGCCGGCCCTTAAGAAAGAAGTAGGCTCGTTTCTTGAAAGATTTCTTACTTTGTCACGTATCCCATAATCAGAACCTAACCAAACTCTCATCAAACTACCCTTGAGGTACATGCTTTCCAATAAAAAATGAATCATCGAAACCGGTTAGCGTGATATGGAGTTATTCGTCTATTTGTCGTTTACATACTTAATGCAAATTTAAAACTTATACGGTTTTGCACTGGATGCCATTGTCGGAACTGAACCAAATTGAAATGGGACCACACGGGAACTACCAGCTTTCAAATAAAAAAAGAATAATCAAAATCGGTTCACCCAGTCCAAAGTTATGAGGTAACAAACATAAAAAAATAAAAAAATACAGTCGAATTGATAACCTCCTCCTTTTTTTGAAGTTGGTTAAAAAATAAATGTAACTTCCAATGAGATTGCGGTGAAACCTTAAATGCATGAAGCATCATTACATATTATAAAACCAAGTCCTCTGCCGAGTCTGTCTGTTCGCGATAAACTCAAAAACTACTGAACGGATTTTCATGCGGTTTTCACCAGTAGATAAAGTGATTCGTGAGGAAGGTGTAGGTATATAATTTGTTAAGGTTTTTTTTTATCAGGGTAGGACAACGTGCGCCGGACCCGCTAGTAAATTAATAAAACAGAACAAGAAAGTTAATATCCACGTATCCATTAGGTCTGTAGTAATATTTTATGCGAAATACTCTGACCGCAAAACTGAATAAAATCTGCAGTGAAGCGCACTCGGTACAATTAAGCTAAGTACCTAATATCAGCTAGTGCATTCATGCACGTAGAACCACAGAGTTATTTCAAACCGCATGGACATACTATGAGTGAGTTCTCGGTAGAACAAAGTTTTGTATGTATTGAAATTTATCCAACATCCAGTTTAAATTGAGATACATAATCCATTGCTTCTTTGATAAGGCAAACAATATTATAGATACACTAGATGACCCGTACCCGCTTCGTTGGGCGGTAAACATTTATAAAAAATTACTTTTTGTGACTTCAATATAAAAGTTAGACAGTTAGACTGTCGATTGCTTTTTTGTAGGCATTATAATGCACTACAACTTTTCTATGGAACTCAATCATATCATCTTTAAGGTTTTCGTTCGACCGTTTTTTCTCAGATTTACTTTGCAAATCCAAGTACCACAAAAAAGTCTTTTCATTTTTCAGGTTAATACATAGCCTATGACACTCACAAATAACGTGGCTTCCTATTGGTAAAAGAATTTTCATAAACGGTTAAGTAGGTCCAGATACTAATATTATAAAGAGGTAAAGTTTGTGAGTTTGTGAGGTTGTAGGGGATAATCTCAGGAGTTATCTGTCCGATTTGAAAAATTATTGCAGTGTTATATAGCTCATTTATCGAGGAAGGTTATAGGCTATATATCACCACGCTAAGGCCAATAGGAGTGGAGAACCAATGAAGACTGTTTAAAAATCGGATTTTTTTTTTAAATCTTGAAAGCTTCCGCTGCGTGTTAGCCCAAAGTAACTATTCCACGCGAAACGAAGTCGCGGGCAGAGGCTAGTGTGTAATAATTAATGACCTCAGTATTTTTAATTACAAAAACAAATTATTGTCAATATTGATTATTGTTATTAATTGTAAGTTTCATCAGTCTCCAACAGATGGCGCTTTAAACTAGTTTGTTGACATAAAACTGTAGGACCGACTGTTATAGATAATTCGTAGATAGCGCCACGTTTTAATTTTGAATTGCTTTTTCAACTCCAGCTTATTTCATGGTACACGTGTTTTATTCAAATCAACATGTAATTAATGAGCCACAGCAACGCGTGGCCGGGTCAGCTAATCTATACTTAATATTATAAAGAGGAAACGTTGTATTTTGTATGTTTATAACGAATAAAATCAAAAACTACTAGACGGATTTCAATAATTCGTTCATCATTAGAAAGCTACATTATCTTTGAGTAAAATAAGTTATATTTTTTACTAGAAAGAAAAAGGGATCTTTACTAAAATTTCAATAATGTTATCCAAGGTATGAAAAATATTGCCATAAAATGATTTTCATCGCATGCGCTGCGGAAACTATGAATGATAGGACAAAAATACAAATACAAGAATAAAAATACAATATTAAAGAACATATTAATATCTATAAAAAATCTGTTGGTACTATATGTCCAAAAGATATTACGAGTTTAAAATTGTCAATCTAAACAAAATATGGCGCTCGCGTCATTGCCGGGGTGTGGTTGCGGGCTATGTGGCGAAGAAGGAGTCACGGGAGAGGGGCGCACACATCTATAGCGTAGTAACCGCGCGGCTTATTCGCGCAATGGAATTTTAACTCATAGTAATAGGTCGGCATTCAGTTACAATCCACAAATTGATTAGGTTCATCAGAACAACATTCAAATTGGGGCAGTCAATAGGATATGTACTAAATGTTATGCAAAATGGAGTAATGTAGCAAATGGTATGTTCTGCGCATCTGGAAAAGTACTTCTTCCTAATATTGAAGAACCACCATAACCAATAAAAAGCCTTTTCGGCTTATAATCACAGATAATACGCCCATTTTTTAAAAAATGGCGTGTTTATTATGGCGTGTTTCACTAGTATTTAGCTTAACTATGACTTAATCTGGCAGATACAATAAAGCGTAGTTCCCGCTAAGGAATCACGCACCAAAACAGATGAATTCACCGGGTAGTTTTTTTACCTTATCACTTAGCACAATCATCTACCCTCGAACAGAGGACGTTTCTTTCTGTAAGCTTTTCGATTCTGTGTTGGACCGTGGCTACAAGATTTTCAAGACTAATCAGTTTTAGCCAATCCACATACACTTAACCCAAATGTTTAAAACAACTGTTCTTTTTTTATACTAGCACGGCAAAATGACTGCACTATGCCTGATGGTAAGCACAGTACAGTCCAAAAACAGTGGCGACCACCGAGTGAAACGCTATCCATCGCCGGTCGCCGCTGTCATGCCGGCCTGATCCCGAAACGCGACCCGCAGAAGCGAATCACT
Source organism: Antheraea pernyi (assembly GCA_015888305.1). Classification (NCBI taxonomy): domain Eukaryota; kingdom Metazoa; phylum Arthropoda; class Insecta; order Lepidoptera; family Saturniidae; genus Antheraea; species Antheraea pernyi. The sequence goes on along the minus strand of MU158747.1, from coordinate 76,951 downwards.
ATGACGGGCTTTTTCGCCATATACATGGTGGTTGCGACCCAGTCAGGCTATAAAATAACACTATCCCGCTTTCGCCATTGCCTCGTTCGTTATTCAGCAGGGTGCACCACGTGCAGGTGAGGTTGGCTTGGATGTCTTAAGTCTTATGATATTATTCGACACCCCTTAACCCCCCAAATCCCTTACACACCGTGCGAAGCCGGGACGGGCTGCTAGTATTATAAATAGGGAAGTTCTTATGTAACAAAAAAACATTTACCCCTCTATTGTTGAAGTAAAACATATTGTGTCGACACTACTACATAAATGAAATAAAGATGGAAAAATAATCATTTACTCCGAATAAAACTATATATCCTTAACTATTATCTTTTGGAGATGATCTACAATATTCTGCGTATGTTTTTTCGGGGTATAACGATTAATTATCATTAAATGTTGATTGCAGGTTCGACGAGTGTCTCATATTCCCAACAGATAATAGTTCCCGCTTCGGAGAAAACCTCGTTTATCCACCTGATCCTGCCGTACTCTTGTTCTGACATCCACATGTGCTGGACCCAGTTGACGTCGATTTCAGAAAACGCGTAGTATCCCTGTTATAATTAAATCAACATGATAAAATAAATAGAGGATGTATCATGGTGCCCTCCTCTTTCTTATAGATTCTGCTATCTTCAGTATATAATACTTTAATTTAAGTATAATACAATTTGTCGAGTCCAAAACTTCATAATTTGTACTTTTTTTTTAAACCAGCACGGTACTGTCTTATGGTACTTATAGTATACTAGCTGTGCCCGCAACTCCGTCCGTCAGACTCCCAAACACTTGCGACTCTCCTGATGTTGCACGTGTCTATAGACGGCGGTGATCATTTACCATCAGGTGACTCGCATGTTCGCTTGCCACCAATAATATAAAAAAGTATGTCTGTCTGAGTCTAGTGGTTGTAGACAAACCGTATACCTAAACCCTCCTAGTGAATTAGTCTATCTATTACTGAAAACCGCACGGAAATCTGTGCAATATTTTTTGAGTTAATCGCGAACAGACAGACTACGCGGCAGAGGACTATGTTTTATAATATTTTTAGCACTCTCCGTACTATTGACTACATCGAGGGTGTTATTAATGACCTAAGACACCATTGGTCGAAGTTATCGACCATTCGTACATGATTCTGAACATTTTTATTATTTTATCTCTTCAACGATTATATAATTGCTAAAAATATGTAATAATTTAGTACATACAAGCCAAAAAAGTTTCATTTCCTCCATCTATACACACTGATACACGAACTGTTTTTTTTTTATTAGTAGGAGTAAATTTTTGACTTAGCGAAGTTGATGGAAACCCAATTATCTTCTCATTTGAAAATTATAACAGTTATAGGTTATGTGATATTGTTTACCTTAAAAAATTTGCAATTCTTTCTATCATATTTGATCGCTGCGGCTGTCGTTATAACCGGTAGGATCACACTGTGACAGCCCATGTTGTTCATTATGTAGTGAATCTCCCATTTTCCATCCTGCCAAGAGTATCCCTTTACTTTTATCTAAAAAATAGGTTATCTTTCAAAGAAACAGATATTCATAGTTCCATATCTTTCCACATACAATAGTACTTACAATACAAGAAAATTTCTAGGATTCAAGTTTATTACAATGTTTTCCTTCGTCGCCAATCGATAATATTACCAATTTAAATAAATAAATGTACGTGAATTTAAAAAAAAACGGTTTATGTTGGGGCTCGAACGTGGAAATCGATCATAACGATTTATGAGTAAGTATAAATGAAAGCATAAAGCTAGAGTATCATTAATTGATTTGATAATTAAAATAAGTTAATATTTAAAAACTGTTTTTAAAAGCAATCTTTTATAAATGCGTTTAAAAGTATAGACCACTTTCTTTTATATTGTGTATGGCGGCCATTTTGAAATTCGCCATTTTGTTTTTATTTTATTTTCGTGTACTGTCATCAAGACGGAATAAAGCAATATTCTAATTTTATAGGTCTATAAAGGAACTGATTCCAATTCAGTTTGCAAGATTTGACATAAACAAACTAACAAATATTGAAACTTAAACAAAGGCTCGTAATAAAAAGGACTATTCATTATATAAAAGTAGGCAGGAGTGAAGATATAGCTTACTTTTTTGTTTCTGGTATCCCTAAAAATAGTGGCATTTCCTCTCAATAGATTAGCTTTTTTAGTAGTGTTATAGATCTCAACATAGTACGACATTGGAGGATCTTTGTCTAAAGGTAATGTTGGTTTTTGACACGGACCAGTTTTCGTTAATGTTGTTTTGTATGGACCCTGAAAAGAAAATATTTTGTTCATTAGTTTAAAAATGGTGTGTGCTTATGGTCATACGATAGATGTGAAAACTTATAAATATATGCTTTGTAAACTCCGTTTAATACCATTCCATTTAAAGACAAATTCCTTAAGACGTCGACATGATATTTTTTTGCGCGATTTATATTGGTGATCATACTATCATTGATGGGCCCAAAGCTATACCAGAAATACTTTTCGCCATTTCAACAAGTACAGTTTCTATAGAAAAAAGAAAAATTCACGAAGACAATAGGGATTAATTTATTAAAAAAATCGATTAACAGTTTTAATTATCTGTACATCCCGAATTCGCGCGAGTATACTGACAAAGTAAATGAAACTATCGTCCACGTGGAATAGTTCCTTTTTATTATTTATTTATTCATAAGACAACAAGGGTCCACAAAAACAAAAACAAATTAAATACTAATACATAAATTGGTAGTAAATTTAAAAATGAATATGAAATAGGATGAAAAGATGAACATCACACTATTATATTTCAACAGATATCCAGTGCTTCATGAAAGGACAGTCGTACATGTCTACCATTGTTCTCGTTATATTATTGGGCCTATCGCGAAGTCTACCCAGGATAGATGCTATTTTCTTACGGATTATAGCGTAAAAATCATCAACCCTAGCATTTGCAAACATCCCAGAAGCGCTACAAAATCGTGGTAATCCCAATAACATTCTGAAAATATTATTATATTGGACACGCAATGTGTTCATAGTCCTCTTACTGAAGCTGAACCCTAGGCTGCTCGTATAAAAACATTGACAAAATGCTTGGAATAGTTGGATTTTAACTTCATCACTACAGCGAGCAAACCTACAAATCAACATATTCCCTCTAACTGCGAGCGCTCTACGTTCCCTTTCAATATCATTATTGTCTTTCATTTCCGCCGTGATAAACGTGATTACTTTGGGCTAACGCAAACTTTAACTCGCGACTTTCTTCATGTAGAAGGTCAAAATATTTTTAAATAATACGTACGTTAACCCCGATTTTGAAACATTATTTATTGTTGCTTCGCTACTATTGGTCTTAGCGTTATATATAGCATTCCTCAATAAATGAGCTATCTAACACTGTAAGAATTTTTCAAATCGGACTAGTAGTTCCTAAGATTGGTGCGTTCAAGCAAACAATGTCTTCAACTTTATGATATTAGTATAGTACCTATATATACTCGTAAAAAAATAAAAATAATAGAAAAAACACACTTTCATAAAAAATCCAACTAAAAAACAGAAAATAAAATTTAATAAATTGGATTAAGAATAGCGTAAATTAGAAATAAATGTATATTTGGAGGTTACTGATATCTGGAGGTCATTATCATTTTTTTGTCACTTTTTACAAAAATATACATTTATTTCAAATTTACACTATCCTTAATCCAAATTTATTAAATTTTTTTTTCTGTTTTTTAGTTGGATTTTTTATGAAAGCGTGTTTTTTAGTTTTTTTAAACTATTATTTATTTTACATTTTTTAGTTAAATTTTATTAACTTTTTTTCGGATTATTCCATTATCATAGACCTTTGACAGGTGTGCAAAGTTTGAATTAAATCCGATCGTTCAAAGTAGGACAAAATAGAGCTCAAAGGGGTCGCTTACATACATACATACAGGTGAAGCTTATAAAAGCGTGATAATTACAACTGAACATCAGTCTGTCAATTTTTCAAGATCTTTCTACTATCTTACGTCTCATTCACTTACTCACTTTTTATATGCAGAGTAAAAAACTCTTTTTTTTTTCATTTTTCCGTAAGATTTTTCATATATTCTTTCCTGAGCATACTTTACCCTGACAATTTATTAAGTCACTTTTTGGACATGTTACTTTTTGACGCGAAAACTAGTGAAGGTATCTTGATGAAACTCATTATAAATAGGCTAATATTTACGAAGATATTGTATAAAACGATTAGTATATCGAATAAGGTTGAAAAAATCATACGGAGACAAAGCTGCGGACGGCAGCTAGTATTTCATATCTATACTAAAATTATAAAGCTGAAGAGTTTGTTTGGTTGAACGCGCTAATCTCAGGAACTACGGGTCCTATTTGAAAAAATCTTTCAGTATTAGATAGCTCATTTATCGAGGAAGCTTATAATATAAGAATGTTTCAAAATCGGGGTTAACGTACGAATTATTCAAAACAAATGTCACCTTCTAAGTAAACGAAGTCACGAGTTAAGGTTATCGTTAGCTTAAAATAACTATTCTACGCGAACGATGTCGCAGGCAGAAGCTAGTATTTGATATTTTTAAAATTGGAAACAATAATTGGATTACTTCACACATTTCATTTTGTAACATTACATAAAATGCAATATATTATAGAATGACTTACAGATTTCTCGACAACACATAATGCGATAGGAGATAACACACAAATTGAATATACCATAAAAACGACTCCCATGATTTAAAATAAACAACCTTATGAATATTATTCCCGTGATATTACAACATCGCTTTGTAATCTATTCGCCGATTATACGTGCTTGTTAAAAATAGATCATGAACAATTTACATTATAACTGGAACAATAATTATTTACAGTAATAAATAAGTGCGGTCCGAACAATCGTTTCAGAGTACTTGTGACTGCAAAAATCACTTTTGATGTGTGATGTTAAATACCCTAAAACTAATTAAAATGGAACCCTGAGGCTTTAAAATGCTGTTTCTTTTATCTGTTTTTCACTTATTTTTACATTTTAACGCGATTTGAAATATTGCATGACGGTTTTTGGCGGGATCTTAGTCATGTAGTGGATTTTAATCTTATTGATAACTTCTGTTAGAAAGAGAGAGAGTGGAAAAAGAGAACATGTTGTGCCGACCCTATTTAAGTGGGATAAGGGTAATGATGATGATGATGATAATCTTCTGTTATTTGACTCTATATTTTTGAGATTTGTGGTGCATTACGTAATATAGTTCGGTTATTGTGCACAAGTATAGTGGATGGAAAATAATATCACGGTGCATGAATTATGGGATGCCACAAAAACCCTGGAAAGTTCTAACAAGACGGCCACCATCTTGCTAAAACATTGAAATGATCACAAGACTCTTGCTATATTATTACCTACTCGACAATGGCAGTAATAATATTTATTTTATTTATTTATTTTGAAACACCAACAAGATTTACACTAGAATAGTACATAACATGCATTTTTAATGACTCTATATAAGTGCAATCTTAATTATAGGTGTTTACGACGTATTTATTATATTCTACAGCAAATAACTTAAGTAAATGAGAAAGCTAAAACAAAAACAACAAAAAAAGAAAAAGTAAAAACACTAACCATACATTCCAATTTTCTTTTTATTTTAAGTTACTTAAATAAATTTGTTTATACTGGCTGAGACTATTTGTGAATATATCTAGATTAGAGCTTTTAGATTTAGAATTATAAAGTGATATCATTCTATTTAGTGGAGAGTAAAGGCCTAAATTTGTTCGAAAATACTTCGTAGCGAATATATTAAAACGTGAGGCTCTAGGCAGCTTCGCAGGAACCGTTATATCAACTTTGCGTAGTAGTTCAGGTGCGTCCAAGACTCCATTCATTAGTTTGTACAGAAAAGTGAGATCAAGTAATCCTCTGCGATCTTTTAAAGTGTCTAAATTAAAATATTGAAGATTTAAGATATAGAAGTAAATTGGATAGTGAATTTCATGATGGTCATCCATCGACAACTGTGAACAATAAAAGCATAAAGAAGTAAAGGAAGAATATTTTAGGAAAGAATAGATTCACCTTCGAGAAGTCTTGGTATTTTTTTCATACGTCCCAAAATTATTTAGTGTGTCCCATGTACTAACGACACTGTGTCTAAGAATACCTGTATCCACCGTTGGATATAAACTTGTTTGATAGACTGTTGGTGACTCAATCAAATATCAATTAGTTTAGCTACTGGGTATAAACCGTTTGATACAATAAAAATGGGGTGTGGCTGTATCATGGACACGGCCGTTTGTTGTACGTGAATACGTCTCGTAACGGGCGATATTTTCTTTATACATTATTATTATTTATGTATGCCATAATCATAAGTAGTCCTCCGGATTTCCGTGTTTTGTTGATAATGGCAACTTCCATTTAAGGGGTTCAGGAAATAAATCAACGAAACAAATAATTATTGTGTTATAACTTTATAAAGGTCTGTGCGATCCGTTCGACCGCGTTCCCTTTTTTACGTTGCCGACACTGCTTGAATCGGTCATATGGTGTGTTATTTATACCATTCGAATGGTTTTAAAATGCTCTTTCCAACCCAATACGATTTTGTATTTGGATTTGGCTTTTCGATGCGTTTAGGCCGACATTATATATTTTTTGATATTTTATTTTTATTTTAACCCCATATTATATAAACAATCACGACTTTACACTAAAGTGTTGTATGTAAACTTTGACAATAGCTGTAGATGAAAACTTGAACAAACGTCGTAGCTTCACCAAGTCGAAAGTAATACTAAATTGAATTCTCACAACGCAGCAAAATGACCTCAAAATGCCGGCGCTTCCTCCCACGCCGTGTATTACAGTCCTGATTTAGCGTAATAAATTCTTTGATCCTTTAGCTATCCAGTGGTATAATTTAATTTTAGATGTAAGGAATAGATTCGAAACTACATCGTCTAACTGTATCCCCCGCTTTTGTTATCATTAGGTTTTTTGGATTGCCCCTGTATGGGAGATATAGATATACATTTAAAGACGTATTTATGTCAAAAATACGTGCGGGGCCACCGGTTTGTATACGAAGGTAATTCGTATATAAAAGATGTGTTTCTACAATATTCTCCTTCATGTAAACCCAAAAGCTCGAAGACGACTCTCTCAACTCCTTATTTTGTTTAGCGGAACAGTTTGAAAACAAAGCGGATTTGGAAAGTGTACCTTGTAATTCGTGAAACTCGACATTTCACGGATTAGAACCACGTATTTGTTTTTCGAATTTCGTATTCCCAGGAGTTATTTGTTCATTTCTAAAATAAATTTAAACTTTCAAAACGTCTGCAGAGTAAATATTAAGAACATTAGGAAAATATTATCATAGTGTAAATTACTTTCGAAGGATAGAATAAGTAATTGTTTATGATTACGTTTAATTAATAAAGAAAATGCTACAAATATGTATTAATTAATTAGCTTAGATTACAACTTTAGTTTTAAAATTCAAATGTTTGTTTGTTTGAACTCGCTCATCTCTGAAATTGCCTAATAGATTTGATTATTTTTGTATACATTTTATATCTTATTTCCTCAGGTAAGTTGTAGGCTATTTTGTTAGCCTATATGTGTAATGTTTCAGTGTATGAGTATTTGGCGAGACCCAATTACCATATAAATTGTAGATAAAAGATAAGCGAGCGTGAAGTAATATGCGGGCGTGCAAAGAGGCGCGACACGGAGTATCTGGGGCTCAAAATGACCGCTCAACGAAAACTAAGTATTGCCGAAAAGGGCCATGAGTAATGAGTATTCAATAAAAACAATATTTAAGACTAACTGCCTGATTAGATTTTGCAGGGGGTACTAACGAAGAGAATTAGTTGAAATCCTCCCTTCACAGCACGACCATGTAATGAAGTATAATGACAACTTAACGTCGGTCTATCTATCTATATTATAATAAAACTGTAGCAGGGCCAAATCTGTACATTAAATATTTTTTGAAAATTTTGATGGGGGTAGGCTTTGTTGTTGATATAGAAGCCAAAAATAACCCTTTTAAAATTTTTGTCTGTCTGTCTGTCTGTCTGTCTGTCTGTCCCTGTGAACGCGCATCACTCTGAAAGTACTGAACCGATTTTGACGAAACTTGGCAAAGTAATAACTAATATTACAAGGTTACATCTAGGATACTTTTTATCTCATAAAACGCAAGGCATTCTCCAGGATAACGGACGAAAGTAAAAAAAATGTAGTTCATGATATTCTTGACGAATTTTGGTAAATTTTCTTTGTGCTATATATAGCAGACAGATTAGCTAAAAAATTAAGCTATATTTCCATATACTACTTCAAAAAAAAAAACTAAAAAAAAAGACCACCGTGATTCGAACCGTCGGCTCCCTCGAAACATATAAAGCCCCGTACGTTACAACTGAGCTACGCCTACATGACATTTCTGTACGTAATTATCGACCACGTATGAAACATTTATGTAGACGAAACTGTCACTTATGTTGTTATATTTATTTCAAGAATAACTTAGCTATAGCTCTAGCTTAGCGCAACAGTGGCTGTATAATAAAGATAGCCATAATTGTAGAAACGCCTGGTTAACAAAATGAAATATGTTCTTTGCAAGGGAAAAAATAAAATGGTTTGAAATGAATTATTTTGTTTATAAAGAATATCATAATTTTGTTAATAGTTCTAAATATACTACAGTCTTCTGTCTCACTCACTCTAACACTTTTTATATAGAGATTTTTTATCCCAAATTTTACAGTCTTCCGTATGATTTTTCAAATATTTTCTTTGATACAACCTACGTCCTGACAATTACAATTACGCAATATAAAAAGAATTCGTGAAATAGTCGCAGCTGTCCTGAGGCGATGATTTTTATTTATATAAATATTTAGACGGTAGAGTAAACCGTTAATGATTACTTATTTTATAAAGACTTTTTATAAATGACACATCTTTTTTTAATTATTTCATATCACGTCATTTATTGTCATTGGGATTTATTTCATTTTTCAAAATGACAAAAAGTTCAACGGATGAATTTTCTAAACCCAATGAAAAGAAATCAAGAAGTTCCAGTAGAAGCACCAACGTCCCGTTACATTTTGCTGTCCACAAACCGGGATGTCACTTTGAAAGCTGCTGTGGAGTTTGCAACCTATTCCCTGGTGTGCTTTTGATCGCATTCTGTCAAGTTCTGGTCGGGTCTATCTTCCTTACGCTCATATTAAGCCATGGGGAGCAATACGATGAGATGCACCAAACACCGACAAGTCAATGTACGTTTTTCTTTAGTATTAGATAACATAGATTATTGTGTTAGTTGCTCAATTATTTCCAAACTTAATACCAAGGACATAAATATACGATAAGTTTTTCAACTTACTAAACTTTCCATTAACACTATATTGACTGATAGCTGTCCAACAGCATACGCACGTCCAACTGCCCGTTCAGACACATATTTTCCCTGGCGCAGACTGTTTTTCGGCCTAGTCTAGATCCAGGCACGTGTAAAGAGGTGGGGATAGTTGGGGTTTATTCCAAGAAAATTGACGTTACATAAAATAAACGGGATCATAACCACTGTGAAGTGGGTAAAAGGTATAGGTCGCTCAAACAAAACAACTTAGTACAATGATTACAGCATTCCAGTCCGTAGTACAGTGATTACAGAGTTCACATGGTTGTTTCAATGTTCACCCCCCGAACCAATGCTTGGATACGTGTATGTCTAGACCAGTGGTCGGCAAACCCGTCACCCAAAAGATCCAAATATAAATAATACAAGATTATACTTTATTCGAAATGCCTTTTTTAAACTTCGTTTTAGTAGAGGCATTTTTATGGTAATAATAAGGTTTAAAAGTACTCTCTCGAGCTTGCATTTGTTAAATAATTACGTTTGTGAACGACTAGCCGCTTTCTGAAAATGTGACTACAGAAAGGCTTGCATTTCAAAAGTGTGTACTCATCTTTTACAATGCAAGTTAATAAATAATATTCCATGTCTGCAATAAATATTTTGTAGAACAGCTGCAGCAAAGTAGCGAAAGAGCCGCACGCGTAAACGCCGAAAACTGGTCTAGACCATCGCACGGGAGTATCTGTACGTTTCGTATGCCCCGACAGAATTGTCTGTTTTCTGCTATTGTAGGGTAATATAATAATAACAATATCATGACAACCGATTAACAGTTTATTTTAGTTAGCCTCGATAAAAAGCCGATTAATAGCTAGCGGTCGGTATGTATTACAGATAACAAGCCGACTAATAGGCTATCGGTCGGTAACTGTTGGCGATAGAAAGCCGTTTATTAACCTAGCGGTTGGTATGTATTACCGATAAAAAGCCGACTAATAGGCTTTCGGTCGGTAACTGTTGGCGATAAAAAGCGCCGACTAATAGGCTTTCGGTCGGTAACTGTTGGCGATAAAAAGCCGATTAATAGCTAGCGGTCGGTATGTATTACCGATAACAAGCCGACTTATAGGCTATCGGTCGATAACTGTTGGCGATAAAAAGCCGTTTAATAACCTAGCGGTCGGTATGTATTACCGATAAAAAGTCGACTAATAGGCTATCGGTCGGTAACTGTTGGCGATAAAAAGCCGATTAATAACCTAGCGGTCGGTATGTACTACCGACAGAAGGCCGTTTAATAAGCTAGCGGTCGGTAATTGTTGGCGGTAAATAGCCGTTTAATATCCTAGCGGTCGGTATGTATTACCGATAAAAAGCCGACTAATAGGCTATCGGTCGGTAACTGTTGGCTATAAAAAGCCGTTTAATAACCCAGCGGTCGGTATGTATTACCGATAGAAGGCAGTTTAATAAGCTAACGGTCGGTAATTGTTGTCGAGAAAAAGGCCGATTAATAATAGGCTATCGGTCCGTAAAGTGTTAATATGTGATAAATAACACTATATAAAATTGCTACTTTATTTGCTATATACATCTATATATAATACTGAAACATGTTGAGAGATATATTGTCAATAACACTCCCAATTATAATGAAAACTTGCCTAATCATTTCTGTTATTAAAAGATGATTTGCAACAGCTTTTATAATTTTGCAACATAGATTCCCTATATGGTTGTAATAAAAGAAAATGCTCTTCCAGTTATGAGTATGGGAACAGGAGCTGTGCTCAGCGGAGTTACCGGTGCTGGTGTCCTTTTGATCATAGTGGCCCTAACTGAAAACTGTCGAGCTATGCTGGTAAATATCCTTCAAGTACGGTAGGGAAAAATTTTCGTTATGCGTTAAACGTAAGATACTCGTAGATATGCGTTTGTGTGTATACAGGTATGTATAGGTGTCTGTCTGGGTCTAATAGGAGTATGGGGCTTAGAATATTATATAGTTTATGCGCATTGTCATATACCAGGTGAATGTTTAGACAGTAGCAATATTTATGGAGGACACTCTGTACTCGATACTCGTTCTAAATCAATGCATTCTCATTTGGATTTATTTATATATTTCAGGTTTATTTGCTCGTCGCCTTAATAGTATGGATGGGCATCGTTTCGCTAGCCATTACCAAGATCGGCAGAGCGTGTATTCGATTCAAAGATGGTATGACTTTTAATTGATAATCTATATAACATATCTATATAATAACAGTGTAAATCTAAGGTGTCAGTACGTTAAGAATTTTTGTGAAAAAAAAATATTGCCGGTGTCTAGGATTAAGTGATAAAATACATTTCAACCACTCAATTTTCGCAAGTCAAAAATACATTTCAACCACCTTTAGAAACGTCTATCTGTCAGGTTGTTTGGACACGCATCACTGCAAAAGTACTGCGCTCACAATGAAACCTTATCATAGGCAATATTCTCGAGTAACATTTAGTCTTGCTTTCATTAAAATTGGTTCACTCTATCAAAAGTTATTGTAATTTTTATGACGAAGCGACTTAAGTTCAAGAGAAAAGTGGATAAGTAAGTGGACTTAACACATGCTGGTGATTTTGTTATTCAAGTGGACGGAGTCACGGTCACAGCTAGAAGTAGTCCGGTGAAGCTGTGAAGACCCTGCATGGACAATAGCGTAGTCAGATCGAGAAAAAAAAAGTTTAAATAACCCTTATTTAAATATTATGTTTAACCAAACGTAGGTAAGGATTTTATTTAAATTCTATTTTACTTTCTACAAATCTTCTCGGTGGCATCCCTTTTATTACTTAAGCATTTCCCTGGGTTATAGCGTAGGATTTGGACAAAAACGTACCTACATAAGCGTTAGAAATATACACTTATTGCGTATTTTTCTACGGAATTCATTGTGCCTCATTTTTGTGTGTCGCTTGGGAGTCTCTTGAAATGTATTACTAAATTCCATCTCACTGGAAGTAGTAATAAAGGCTGTAATATAAAATATCGTATTCATATAATATATTTATTTATTTATTTACAACAATAATACAATAACAATAATAAAAAAGAGTAAACGAAACTGAAGACCTACAACGCTTTTTCACATAGATACAACTTACACTATTAGTAATAATAAAAAAATTAAACAATATAGCAGTAAATATTGAGAAACATTAGACAAAGACAAAAAAATTGAACCGTCACGAGACGCCTGGCAGATGTGAAACACATGTCTAACGTAGTCAACTACACTATACACTATAGGTATACGAGTTCAGTGCCGCAAGAGAGATTGCGCACAGCCGCTTGGGCATGGCATCGCGTCACCACGTCTCATACACTCGCCACGCCAACAATCAGGTTTACTTTCGCCCATAGATGTTTCACATCAAAAGTAGAATATACGAGAAACTGAAAATGAATTAATTCATTTATGAAAACGTGACACGTTAGTTTTATTAACGTATGGAAAAAAAACAAGATGGCAAATATAATTAAGAAAATCGAAATATAATTTACTAAATGTTGTTTAAATGGTCATGGATATATAATGTTAAACACAATTTATAAATATGCGAACGATAAGTAATCTCTATATTAAATATTCGAGTCTTTACATTATATGCATTTAATTTACATTATATGCATATAATAAGTTATGTACATAGTAATGAACGCATAGATAATATCGATTATATTAATAGAACAATTGAAGACATTAAACGAAAATAATTAGTCTATAGTTTATTTATATACATATAATAAAAATGAAGTGTCTGTATGTAATATCAAAATATTTTTTTTACTGATTGAGTACGAACGTATACACGCTACTGATAAAAAATGCGAGTTTTGAAATTTTTGTCGGTCTGTCTGTCTGTTTGTGCCGGGTCCGAAACGGCTGGACTGATTTTGATAGGAATTACACTGGCAGATAGTTGAAATTACAGCGGGTTACTTAGGCTACTCTAAATTAGACTAGCTATTAACCGCGGCTTTATCCGCAATGCTATCTCCAAAACGATTGGACCAATTTTCACCGAATTTTCACCAACAGATAGCGGACATCATAACAAATAATTTCGTTTATTTTAATTTAAACTAGCTGTTAACCGTGACTTCGCCCGCAGTACTATCTTCAAAACGGTTAGACCGATCTTCACGAAACTTTCATTGACAGATATATATTTTTATAAAAAGTAATTCAAGTAATTTTAGTTTATACTAGCTGTTAACCGTGGCTTCACCCGCAGTGCTATCTCCAAAACGGTTCGACCAATCTGCACGAGACTTTCACTGACAGATAGCTGACCTTATAAAAAGTAATTCAAGCAATTTTAGTTTATACTAGCTGTTAACCATGGCTTCACCCGTATTGTTATCTCCAAAACGATGCGACCGAGCTTCACGAGACTTTCACTAGCAGATAGCTGACTTTATAAAAAGTAATTCAAGCAATTTTAGTTTATACTAGCTGTTAACCGTGGTTTGCCCGCAGTGATATCCCCAAAACGATTAGACCGGTCTTCACGAACCTTTCTCTGGCAGATGACTTTACCAAAAGTAGTTTATGCAATTTTAGTTTATACTAGCTGTTAAACGTGGCTCCGCCTACAGTGCTTTCTCCAAAACAGTTAGACCGATTTTCACAGGACTTTCACTGGTTGATAGAGAACCTTATAAAAAATTATTGAGGCTAGAATAGAATAGAATTTTAGACTAGTTGTTACCCGCGACTTTGTCATTCTTTATTTTTAATTAGAGAAATAATTATCTGCTTATTTTTTACAATTCGACATTATAATTATTGATAACTTTAATGATATAGAGGTCTTCCTAATAAAATCTTAGATTATAAACGTATTACGTATAGAGTTACATAATACAATTTCTTGCGGAACAGACACGCGTTTATTTTTTGTATAGTCACAAAATCTTAATTATAATGGCAATGTATATTAAGTTTAACGTAAATGTAAATCTTTATAATAGTATTTTAAGTTATTGTTTCATTAGTTCATTATACAGTGTAAGTGAGCACTGGGGTAGTTATATTGTGGGTTAAGGTTCCAAATATGTTGCTGAGGACAAACCCCATTTTGCACGCTGTTAGCATTTATATATCTAATGTACCTACACGTTACATGTTACTGTAAGTGGCGTGCGTGTCGTACTTTCAATTGCTTTTAAAGAGCATTTCTATAGTTGTACATAGTCTCATAATTTTATAATTCGTTAATACGATTTAAAAAAAAAACGCGTGCAGAGCAGCGGGTACAGCTAGTAAATAATATAATAAATTTGTAGGTGGTAGAGCCACGCTGAAGCTATTACTGGTTTCAGCATGAATGGATCGGCTCACCCGGGCAGCCTCCCTCCCTCACACAGAAAACCGCCGTGAAGTAACAGTGCTTGCATTGTTGCGTTTCGTTCGGTCACTGAGAGCGCCGGAGACCACCTCCACTTCTCCCCTCCCCTGCCCCAAACATAGGCTGGCAACTCACCTGCGACTCCCCTGGTGTTGCAAGTGTCTATGGACGGTGGTGATCACTTAACATCAGGTGACCCACTTGTTCGTTTGCGTCCTATTACATAAAAAAACCTCATTAAAACGGCATTAAAAATTTCGTAACATCATTCTAGGTCAAATCAAGTGAAGTTTTATTTATTTATTTATTTAAGCTTTATTGTACACCAATTATATACATTATTTCACACAACATACATTGAAACATTTCACGTGTTGTCATTGGTACAACGGGCGGCCTTATTTCTATTAGCAATTTCTACCAGGCAACCTTTGGATGGATTTGTTCAATGGAGTAGAGTCAGGGGTATTCTGGGTGTACTGGAATAACATCTAGTTAATACCACCTAAGTTTCTACATCTTTATCTTATTAGATTTCTCAACCTAAGTAGGGTCCGCACAACGTGTTTTCCTCTTCCAATCTCCCCTATCATATGGCATCTCAGTTGTCATAAGTTTTATACGCATATCATTTTTCACAGAACCTGTCCATACCTTTTTCGGTCATCCTCTACTCCTATATCCGTCCACCTTCATACTTAACTGTACTTCATACAGTCATATCTCCTCATGACATGGCCATACCATGCCAACCTATTACTCCGGAAATTCTCTGCCACTGGTGCTATTTTCTAACTTCCTCTGATATACTCTTATTCATTCTAGTCACACCAAATATTCATCTTAACATCCGTTACTTTTGTAACCTAGCACTTTTTTTTTCGAACTGACTACGCTATTGACCAAGCAAGGTCTTAACAGCTTCACCGGACTACTATGTAGCCTAGCACTATGAAGTGTCGAGGTATGGAGATTCATCTTTGTGTATGAAAAAGTGTACGTCAAAATGTGTTAATTAGAGTGGCGCCACAGTAGCAATAGGGTTCATTATTTCAACAAGTTTAATAAAAGTAAACCATTGACATATAAAAACCCAAAAGACACAGTCCCGAATAAAAGTAGCACTCACCTCGGCCACAAAAACTCCCCAATATACGTGGTTATAGTTATGCGATAAACTTATGATTTTGCAAATTCAACCTTACTCGAACGATTTAGAGTTGTTTTTACGAGGACGCAAGCGACGCGAGACTATTTAAAATGACTGCATAATACAAAATTATGTGAGACGTCACTCTCCATGTTTACTCACAACAATAAATTTAGGTTATATTTATAAAATAGATTTTGGACTGAGTTTGTCAATGCCAGCACCATTTTGGAGAGTCTTGGAGTGCGTAGTCCGGTGAAGCTGTTAAGGCCTTGCTAAGTTAATAGCGTATTCAGTTAGAAAAAAATTAAATAAAAAAAGAGTGTATTGGAACTGTTATTTATTGCTTAGAGCTGTACACTTTTTTAACATGTCGCCCATATGAATCAGTTCTTCTTACCGCTACCGTATACACTCAGAACCATACAACATGGCTGATTTTATAATGGTTTTTCACACCTTCCCTTTGAGTTTCAAGAGCATTCATGGGTCACAAGCTACCCTAGACACCTTTCTAGATCTTATATAGTATTCATTTAATTTTATATTTATTTGATTACAGCGCCTAAAATAAAAGATGAACAACACAGACTCGCTAACTTGGCTTGCGTGAGCGGACTTTTCACTTTCTTTGGTGGAGGTAATTTCTTTTTCTCCTATAAATTACATGAACTTATATAACGAATTTCGTTAACCTAACTAGTATTTAGTATGAAAATAAAACATTTTTTTATATATCTTTAGCATAGCGTTTAACCCTAAAGTTAAATGCGGTCACAAAATGTAGTGAGATAATTATTTTCTCATAAAATTATTCCACTCCACAAATTTCCGTATAACATAATAATTATAACGTAGGGCAAACAAAATAAATAGGGCCTTCTTCTAAGTCTGTCCGGCTACCTACCACCCTGAAGTTGACAATTTGTCGCCAAGCGCCTATTGCTATGTTCCGGCGGCTGTAATTGAGACACAGGATTAGCGTGTTTACCATTGTAAAACACACCGTTATCCATATTGAACTGAAACTTCTAATGCGCCTTCCAAAAAGGTTGCGTTAAACGTTTAACGCTACCATGGAGGGGGTATGAAAGCACTGTTGCGTCAAATGTTCAACGCTCCTGGGGAGGGGGAATAGAAAGAGACAGAGCGAGAAAAATAATCAAACATTTCATATCTTATTTTAGTTATCATAATCCCATTGTAAATGTTATAAATTTGGTTATTTCTCCACTCGAAAATGATAATTAAAAGATGCTATCAATTGTGAAACGTAAGCAATGTTAATAAAGTTTGTCTTAAAGAAGCAATATGGTTTCACTAAAAATCAATTTCTACCCCTTTCTATTTTCATTTCCACATTACGAAGTTTCACTTCTTCCGCGCGGAGGGACTCCACGCACTATTTTTTTATTTCAGTTTATTTCCATTTTATCACATATAGAATAATAGTCCGGTGAAGCTGTTAACACCTCGCTAGATCAAAAAAAAAAACATATAGAATAGAAAATATTATATTTGTCTATGAATAAATTAAAATATTTACCTTTTTTCTTGCTCCCCTTTCCTACTTCGTATTCTTGCTTAATTATACTATTCCGAGCTATTAAAATATTGAGCCTTTAGGTTATCAGGAAATCGGTTAAAAATAATTTACAAAAATTCCCCCGACGAAAACAGCGAGTTAATACAAACAGTTTAAAAATTATTTCCAAGTAATAAGAAGCATTTATCAATACAAAACACCGACGTTAAAATTAGTCTTTGTACAAAACAAAGTCGAATTCCATCGGAGCCGTATAGAATATCCTGCTTTGAGTTCCGTTTTGTACATATACGGAAGGCTCTGAAGGTCGCCGAGTGAAAATATGTAAATAAAAAGATTTTAGTTTACTTTTTAGTTGGATACAATAATGCGGATATGTAGGGGGGTAATTTGTGTGTGAAAGTTTATTCTTTGTTTTTTTGCAACCAATCTTTTAGTATATTATTACTGCAATTGTCGAGTAGGTTTATTACACGTTTCTTGCGATCAATTCAATGAACTAACAAGATGGTGGCCATCTTGAATCTGTAACTTTCCAAGGAGTTTTTATTGCAAGTCAGAGTAACTTGTACACAATAATCAATCTATATTACGTAAAACACAACATTATTACTGCAATTGTCGAGTAGGTTATGATATTACACGTTTCTTGCGATCGATTTAATGAACTAACAAGATGGTGGCCATCTTGAATCTTGAACTTTCCAAGGAGTTTTTATTGCAAGTCAGAGTAACTTGTACACAATAATCAAACTATATTACGTAAAACACAACATTATTACTGCAATTGTCGAGTAGGTTATGATATTACACGTTTCTTGCGATCGATTTAATGAACTAACAAGATGGTGGCCACCTTGAATCTTGAACTTTCCAAGGAGTTTTTATTGCAAGTCAGAGTAACTTGTACACAATAATCAAACTATATTACGTAAAACACAACCAATATCACAAAATATAGAGTCAAATAACACAAGATTATGAATAAAATAAATATAAAACCCACTACATGAAATTGCAAGATCCCGTGGAAAACTCCGCTTGTGTTTTTACGACTAGATGATTGTATATTTAACCAACGACAAAAAGTATGAGGATATTAATTCGGGTGTATTTTTTTAATGTTTGTTACTTCGGAACCTTGTCATTTATAAAACGTTATGGAAAATTGTTTTCTTAATGGAAAGGTCGTATTTTGACGGAGGTCCGATAGCATTAGACGTTGGATTTCAAAGATACATCAGAGAATTCAGTAAAAACGTTTAGAAAATTGTGTAAAAAGTAGTGTGTATTTATTTATTTACAATTATGGATAATGCAACATTCATCAGTCCGATAATCTATACTAACGTTATAAATCTGGAGGGTTTGTTTGTTTGGTTGAACGCGATAATCTGATCCAATTTGAAAAATTCTTTCAGTGTTAGGTAGCTCAATTATTGAGGATTATCATGTATTGTTATTGTTAGTTATCACATTCTATTGCAAAATTATCATATATTTAATTTGGCAAATCGGGATTTTACAAAGTATTTTTGGCTCATTTTTTAACATATACTAGCGGAACTGGCGGACGTTGTCCTGCCTTGATAATAAAAAAAATCCTAAAAGTCAACTGCAACGCCATCTACCGGGTCCAATTGTGAATCTAAACCATTCTCGGATCCACTGGAACACGCACACAAAGTTTTATTAAAATCGGTCCAGCCGCTTAGGAGGAGTTCAGTGACATACACACGCACAGAAGAAATTTATATATAAAGATATGTTATCACATTCTATTAAAAAATTATCAGGTATTTAATTTGGCAAATCGGGATTTTACAAAGTATTTTTGGCTCATTTGTTAAAACAACAAAGCCTGTTTTCTCTATATATATTGCTATATATCATATAGAAGAAGAAGAAGAATGTTTCAATTCACTCACCAATGAAGAACGTCTCAAAATCATTTTTTTTCTTTTGAGAGCTTTCGCTGGGTGTTAGGGTTAGCCCAAAGTAACTATACCATGCGGACGAAGTCGCAAGAATAACTAGTATTCTAATAACAATAATGAGAAGGAGCATACTAGACTGAAAACTTACAACGCTTTATAAAATCGATATACCTCACACTATCAATTATATAGAAAAACTAGCCGACCCGTGCCCACTTCGTTGGTTCGGTTCATCGGTTTAGTTTAATTTAGTAGTTCCTGAGCATACCCCCTACAACGTCACAAACTCACAAACTTTACCTCTTTATAATATTAGTATATAGATTATAGCCCCTGCCCGTGACTTCGTCCGTGTAGTTATTGTTACTCTGAGCTAACGCTGGCACACAGCAGAAGATCTCAAAAAAAAATCTCGATTTTAAAACATTTTTCATCTGTGCTCCGCTCCTATTGGCCTTAGCGTGATGATATAATCATTTTCGACGCTGGCACACAGCAGAAGATCTCAAAAAAAAATCTCGATTTTAAAACATTTTTCATCTGTGCTCCGCTCCTATTGGCCTTAGCGTGATGATATAATCATTTTCGATGAACGAGCTTATATAACACTGAAAGAATTATTCAAATCGGGAAAAAAGAGTTCCGATCTGGACGCGGTAGCGTACGCACGTGCGCTCCGTGTTTTTTTCGTAACTTACACCGACCCACGTGTTTGAGTGAGATCTTTTGTTTTCGCTTACGCACCTACCTGCTATTTCCTTTGTTGTTTTTTTTTCTGTGTTTTCGTGTGCTGTTCACAGGTCCGAAGCGAAGCAGAGCAAGCGGAGTAAGTTTTTATAATTTATTTTGCTTCTTTTGCTTTTATCTAACTGTTATTTTCTGTGTTCTAGAAGTCCCACCCACCGTACCGCGCGTGACACCCTCTGTGCCGCGCGCACCACAACCCGGGCGGGCCCCTCTGGCTCCCTGGGCTCCCCGGCCTCAGGCTTCTAAGCCTCAGGCTCCTATCCCGCAGGCACGGCCGACACGCGCCGCGCCCGCCTTCTCTATGGGGCTCAACGGAGTGGGCTGGCTTTTCCAGCTATTCCGTGAGCACGACCTACAAGAAGTCTTAAACTTCAACGAGGCCCTCCAGGCTGAGGAGGACTTAGGCAAGCTCAACGTGCTCGCGCAATACCCTAGTATTGCTGCGAGTTTACATCGTATCGTTCGTTCCGAGAATTCAAACACATTTAATTAAAATTCTCAGCTATGAATAGGATAAAACCGCGCGGTCTATCTCTTTCGTTTTTTAACGCGAGAAATCTTAGGACACAGCGCGATCTAGTAGCTGCCTTTCTACGCGATAGACAGATTGACGTTCTCCTCGTCCAGGAGACGCTTTTAAAACCGAAAATGCGCAATCCGAGAATCGCGAACTACAACATAGTTAGAAACGACCGTGTCACCCGCGGGGGCGGCACCTTAATTTACTATAGGCGTTCGTTATATTGCATGCCGATAGATCCGCCCGTTCTAACCAATATGGAAGTATCAGTATGTACGCTAGGTATGACCGGTCATCCGTCTATTGTATTAGTATCCGCGTATCTCTCGCCGAACAAAGAGTTATTACAAACCGATTTACGAGCGCTACTCAACTTAGGAGATTCAGTTATTATAGCGGGGGACCTCAACTGCGGGAACGTTATCTGGAATAGTCCGAGAACCTCTCGTAACGGGAGGATACTCGACAATCTAGGTAGGGTCCTCGCATTTGACGTCATAGCCCCTCCGGAACCCACGCACTATCAAGACAACTGTCGCCCGTCAGTACTAGACATAGCTCTTTTAAAAAATATCACGCTTCGGGTACGACTCATACAAGTCGTACACGAACTTGATTCAGATCACCGCCCGGTAGTATTGCAGTTAGGTTTCGATTCAGATTTCACCCCTCCGTCGGTCAGGGTAGCTGATTACGTTAGTTTAACTCGTTATTTTAAAGAAAATCCATCGTCTGACATTTTAGACGGGATCCCAGACGTGTTGACGTCTAGAGCCGACGCGGATTCGGCTATCGATTCCCTGGTCAACTATCTTCAGACCGCCGTCAGAGAGACCTCGAAAGAGGTACAAGCGGCGAACGATCGCCGCTTTATACTCCCTGACGACGTGAAAGCGTTGATCACGGAAAAGAACGCCGCGACTCGAGCTCACGACGCTTACCCGTCTGTAGAGAACCGCGATCGATTACGTTCGTTACGTAAGTTAGTTAAAACTCGTATCTCTGAGATTCGGGGCGACAGGTGGGACAGGCTTCTGGAGGATCTCCGGCCGTCTCACCTGTCGTACTGGAGACTCACGCGCACTATGAAATCAGATCTCGCCACCCCGATGCCTCCTCTCGACAGAGGCCCCGGGTTGCCTCCCGCGTTCGATAGTATAGATAAAGCAGAATGTCTAGCCGCGAGTTTAGAGAAACAGTGTTCGCCAAACACTGATAATACTGATACTGTTCATATCGGTTCGATCGAGTCGTCGGTAGAGCATGCACTCGCGTCTCCTCCCGCGGATACCCTAACCTCGATAACTTTTGACGAAGTCTCGGCCGCCATAAAGCGTCTCAAACTTAGAAAGTCCCCAGGTCCCGATGGAATCAGGAACGAGGTGCTGAGACTCCTTCCTGACCACATCATAGCTCTATTGGTCTGCATCTTCAATGCGGCCATGTCCCAGGGCTATTTTCCAGCCGTCTGGAAAAAAGCCGTAGTGATAGGTATACATAAACCCGGCAAAAAAGCTACGCTTCCCGCTAGCTATCGCCCTATTAGTTTATTAGATACGCTAGGTAAACTTTACGAGCGGCTCCTTCTGAACCGTCTCCAGACTTCGTTTACGGAGCTTAATTTAATACCGCCCGAACAGTTCGGTTTTCGCGCCGAACATTCATGTACAAATCAAGTACACCGCCTCACGGAGTACATTTTTTCTAACTTTAACGCTGATCCGAATCGCGACCCGAACCCGAAAAAGAAAAATCCGAAACGCACGATAGCAGTTTTCTTTGACGTCGCCAAGGCCTTCGATAAGGTCTGGCACGGAGGGCTCGTACATAAATTATGTCAATCTCGCATACCCGATAGATTAGTTCATATCATTCGCGATTTTCTCACAGATAGGACTTTCCGTTATAGAGTAGACGGCGAACTATCGTCAATACATCCGATACGCTCAGGCGTGCCACAGGGTTCAATACTCGCGCCCTCCCTTTTCAACCTGTTCATCAGTGACCTACCTCGGCTCCCGGGAGTAGAGGTAGGTTGTTATGCTGATGACACAGTTATCTACGCTTCTCATTGGCGGCCGGACAAACTTAGGAAACTCATCGAAGAAACCGTTAGCACACTCGGTGATTGGTTTCTTCGATGGCGTATAGAGGTTAATCCCGATAAGAGTGCCGCGATACTCTTCGATCCCACACAACGCGTAAACAGATTGCAGCCCATCAGGCTATACGACACCGACATACCTTGGACCGACGAGGTCAAGTATCTCGGTGTCACACTAGATAGACACTTAAATTTCGAGTCTCACATAGATAGAGTACGTAATAAAGCCGCTATGGTTTTGGGTCGCCTACACCCGTTGCTTTGCCGTAAGAGTAAGATGTCCCTCAGACACAAGCTCACCTTGTACAAAGTGTGTATTCGCCCGGTCATGACATATAGCTGTCCCGTTTTTGCACATGCACCGCAATCAACTCTAAACAAGTTACAAGTTTTACAAAACCGCGTTCTGCGTAAAGTGACCGGCGCCCCATGGTACGTCCGGAGAGTCGATCTCCATAGGGACCTGGAGATACCTTCTATCTGGGCGTACATAAAATCACTCACTAGTAGTTATTTCGAAAAAGCCGTGAATCATCCCAGTCCGTTAGTGGTATCCGCCGCAACATACGAAACCGTACCCAACGCCGCGCGTTACAAAAGACGACCGCGACACATTTTTACCGATCCTCCCGATGAAATAACGGCAGCGAACGATCAGTACCAGCCTGTCTCTCCAAACAGAGCGTGCTCACGCCCACGCCCGCGTAACCTCAGATCACGCCGCCGTGGTCTGGGTGTAAATTTCGCTCCCGCACACCAGACTAGGCCCCCTTCGGCAGCCTCTCAAGCCTAGGTTCGATCCCTCGGCGTGGAGCCCTTGAGTGCGCTGCTCGCGCGATACAGTGACACACCAATACATCACTGCAACAACACTACACATATCACCTCCACACACGTGCACGCTCACACGCTTACACATAAAAGTGGATGGGTTTTTTCTTTTTGTTTTTACCCGTATCGAACTGTAATAGTTTAGAATCATTTCCTATACAAAATACACATAAGAGTTGTTGAGATATGTATGCTTGGTACACATACATGTTTCAACAACTCATGTATGTATGAATAGTTTAGCTTTAACTTAGGTTAGCTTTGTTAGGTCGCGAATTGCATGAACAGGCAACAGCCAAGCCGAGGTGTGCCGTGCACCCTTGAGCTGGTTGCCCAAATAAAATCGGCTGAGTGCCTTAAGCAAAAAAATATTTAAATCGGACCAGTAGTTCTTGAGATTACCCCTTACAACGCCACAACGTCACAAACTCACAACGTCACAAACTTTACCTCTTTATAATATTAAGTATAGATTAAACGATGTGACATTAAATAGTCTATAACATATAAATCATATACAGACGTTGCCATACCGTGAAGCTGCCTCTTTATAATATTAAGTATAGATTAAACGATGTGACATTAAATAGTCTATAACATATAAATCATATACAGACGTTGCCATACCGTGAAGCTGTTGAACAATTTTCTGGCCAGTGTGTTCCCTCCTTCCTATGACATGGGGTCCTTCAAGCGCAACGTGAAGAGATACTTACGCAGGCCGGCATGACAGCGGCGACCGACGACGGATAGTATGTCTCTCGGTGGTCGCCGTTTTTTTGGATTGTACTGCGCTTACCATCAGGCACAGTACAGTCATTTTGCTGAGCTACAATAAAAAAAAAGTAAAACAATAAATGAAAAACTGGAAAAGATGGGTATTCGGCGCTCTCCCTGACCAGACGAAACGCAACAGTGCAAGCAATGTTACTTCACTTCGGTGTTTCTGTGGGTCGGGTGGTACTACGCCGGACTAGCCGACCCATTCATGCTAAAACCAGTATTAGCTTCAGCCTGGATCTACCACCTACAAAGTTTCTGTCAATTATTATTATTTTTTATTTATATATAACACAACAAGAACCCACAGAAACAAAAATAAATTATATACTAATATATATCAAAGTACTATGTTTATAAATAAAATTAAGTAACTGTATTAATATGTATTTTAATATATTTAATTACATAGTATAAAATAAAGTCCCCTACCGCGTCTGTTTGTCTGTCTGTTCGCGATAAACTCAAAAACTACTGAACGGATTTTCATGCGGCTTTCAGCAGTGGATAAAGTAATTCGTGAGGAACGTTTTGATATATAATTTTTCAAGGGCTTATTTTTAATCAGGGCGGGACAACGTCTGCCAGGCCCGATAGTGTTAATATAAATATGAAATAAAATGAACATCACAGTACTATACAAGAACGATATCCTGGGCTTCATGAAAGGACTATCATCGTACATATCTATAATTCTTCTTGTAGTGTGCTGGCCATTTATAATGTCTCTGGCCCTTTAAAAAATGAACGACATATTCGATGACAGACATTTGTATATTTTTCCTCGACAGACAAGTCCATGTTAAAAGTCTCGATTGCAAAGTCTGTGTTTAATTTATCACATATATATTATATAAACACGCCCCAAAATTCTTATTATATTATTGGAACTATCGCGAAGTCTACCCGAGATGGAGGTTATTCTCTTACGGATGATAGCATTAACTAAGTATTTAAAATATAATGCAAATCCAGAATTATATAAAACTATAGGTATTTTCCATCTGTTGTTGCTAGTAATTAAAATGACCAAGTTATTCAATCAAATTACATATTCAATGTTCAGGTCAGGCGAGTTCAGCAACCAACAAACGTTGTGCTCATACTTGAAATGAAAAATTAGAATTACTAATTCGAATATTTTAATGACATTGAAGACCACAGCGATAACGCGTGAATATTGTACCCTGTTCATAAAACGTTAGTGTACAAGCTTACATGTTAAAAGAAGTTTTTTAAAAGTTCTTGTAAATTATGTTTATCAAATAAATAGCTCCTGCCCGCGACTTCGTTTAAGTAGAAGGTGAAAGCATTTTTAAATAATACGTAGGTTAACCGCGATTTTGAAACATTTTTCATTGGTGCTCCGCTCCTATTGGTCTTAGCGTGATGATATAGCCTATAGCCTTCCTCGATAAATGAGCTATCGAACACTGAAATAGCGCGTACAAGCAAACAAACTCTTCAACTTCATTATATTAGTATAAATGTCACAAGACTTTCGGCAAATTACATAAACTTGTATTTTTATTTTACATTACTTTATATTTGTTCGATTGCAAAATTATTTTTATATAGTATACTAGCCGACCCGTGCCCACTTCGTAGGGCGGTAATAGGCATTATCAAGCTACAACTTTTTTCTAGAACTCAATCATATATCTCTCTTCGTTCGTAAGAAACGTTTTCGTTCGACCATTTTTTCTCAGACTCCCCAGATATTACCCCCCACAACCTCACAAACTTTACCTCTTTATGATATTAGTATAGATAATATAATTAGTTAATAGCTTCTGCCCGCGACTTCGTACGCGTGGAATAGTTATTTTAGGCTAAGACGAAGCGGAAGTTCTCAAAAGAAAAAATACCCCGATATTAAAACATTTTTCATTGTTGCTCCGCTCCTAGTGGTAAAAGAATTTTCAAAATCGATTCAGTAGTTCCTGAGATTACACCTTACAACATCACAACGTCACAAACTCACAAACTTTACCTCTTTATAATATTAGTATAGATGTATGTAATGGAGAAATTACAGTAAAATAACTATTAAAAATATACTTTTCTTTCACATAATTGCATTTTATATCTAAGTAATTTATTGTAAAACCTATTTTATTAGCTTCATGAATTATGATTTGAAATTAAATCGTAATTTATTCACGAATTAAATAATATATAGATAGTCCAAACCAGGGGTGCTCAAACTTGAACTACTGGCGATACATCTCGATGTTGTTAGGCTACGATCGATCGACCCAGAAAGGCTGTAAGTATGGGTGACGCAAGATTGCCGTCTAGATAGGTGTAAGTAACTTTCACCAAAAATGAAAAAAGAAATTGATGAGGCGGTTACTATAATCCAATTGTGTACCTTTTCTTTTACTTAATAAACCTACCTACCTACCTACCTACTAAAACAAAATCTGTGAATATTTCTATAAAGGCAATTTTTCTAAAGCACGACTCAAAAAGCACTCGTCGTTGACCGTTTGAGCACCCCTGGTCCAAACGACGTCAACCGTTCATTGATTTTGTTACTTTTCAAATTACGCCGTGAAAAATGTAGAACTCAAATCAAAATTCTTCGATTAATTCGTGACAAAAATTATACCTTATTTGTCACCTTTACCGATATACTATCGAAAGACAAAAGCATAGTACAACTCTAACGTTATATCTATAATATCTAATAGTCAACGGAAACTATTTTTCGAATTTCTTTTTTTTTATATCATAGGAGACAAACGAACAGATGGGTCACCTGATGTTAAGTGATCACCACTATTCACAGACACTTGCAACACTAGTGGAGTCGCAAGTGCGTTGCCGGCCTGTATTTGGAGGAAGAGGGGAAGGGGAGGTTGGTCTCCAGCGCTCTCACTGGCCAAACGAAACGCAACAATGCAAGCACAGTTACTTTACATTGGTTTTCTATGAGAGGGTGATACTACCCCGACCGAGCCTACCCATTTATGCTGAAACCAGTAATAGATTCAGTGTGGCTCTACCACCTACAAAAAGTACACTACGTTACAAGCTACAAAAGTATCTATGATAAACAAAACGACAGATAGAAGTGTGAAAAAGCACTTATATTAAAATTGATATCACTTGCACCTTGTAAAATACATAATATGTAGTATTTATTGATGAATACATTTTTGTAAAAATACACTATTTTAAAATGTAATGCAAAGTTTGTAACGTTTAATAAACAGGGCACGGGTCTGGTTTTTTAAAACTTTGCTTTTAAAATTCATACAAAATAACTTTACAAATTCGCGTACGTCGGTTTTTCAATCACAGTAATGAAACCAAATTATACAGGTATGAATTAAGAATTTATTTCGCTATTCGAGGTACCCTACATTGTTGATACGATGGAATTATTATGATCATTGAACTTTTAATTGTTTAATTAAAATATAATAATAAATATATAATAAATATTTTAATTAACTTTTAATTAAATTAAAATTTTAAATTAAGTTTTATTATATACATATATTACTAGCAGTCAGCCGTGTCTTCGTATGTGTTTTGTATCTTCATAAGGAACTATAAAATATATATTTAATTTTAAAATACACTATGTAATACGAACCACTTCTTTTTCATTTCTAACTCAATTGCGAATTGCCAATTTTCATAGTTCTAAGTAAAAAAATGACGGATGTTCATACAAACTGGCATCTTCTTTTTCGCCACCTTAGGTGTTATATTTCCAAAAGTCTTTGTTTAGTGCTTTACCTACATTATAAAAGGAACTCCCATGCTGAATTTCACGGCGCCACCTAGCTCCAGTAATTTGAGATGTGTGTTGAAATGTCAGTTAGTCGTTTAAATATTCGTTTATATCTAAAAATATGCAAATAGCATAATACGAAAAGGTCAAGGACAAGTAAAATTATTGATAAAAAAAAATTATGGACCCCACAAACCCCTTTTGTTTCGCAGTTGTCGTAAATCAAATCAAAAATACTTTATTCAGTTTAGGCCCTAATAAGGCGCTTATGAACGTCAAAAATTACCACCGGTTCGGAAAACAACCCAATCATCGAGAACCGGCAACTTTTTAACACACATATATACATATATCGAATACATTATAAGTTACAATACCGTTTGTAGTGGATGAGAGGAATCAATTCCAGCCGTCACCATCGTTCACTTATTGACCCACTCTATAATAGCCTTTCGACACTAAAACCCGCTTAACATGGCGCTTAAATTTACAGTCCGGCAAATCTGTAATATGTTATGGGACTTTATTGTAAAACCTAACACTATTACCTTAGAAACTATCTCTGGTTTTGGTAAGTCTGAAACGTCGTCCCACGTTTCACTTCCCAGTTTGTCACAGTTTCTCGTATTTAGATCATGCCGGTCCTTTACAAAATGCAGGTTTTCAAAGTTTTTACGAACATACATTAAATTACCAAGAATGTAATGGGAGGTTAGAGTTAGAATACCGAATAGTCGAATTCCTGGAACATAGTTTTTAATGAATCGCGAGGTCCCATATTATATATTGCTGAATACGTGTACGTTTAGCGTACATCCAATAACAAGAGTGCATTTATGGTATTAACCGAACAAGAAGCTCAGTCGCCTAAGTACTTACTATACCTATCAATAATGAACACAAATAACCAAAATTCTGAAAGTCAAAAAGAATCTGCCCGCAAATTCTAAATACTTGAATTCTTGGGCATAAGTAATAGAAATGCAGTTTTAAATGAGTTAGTGACAAATTATATACATGTCGAAAAATTTAAAAAAATTAATCAACCTCTTTTTCATAGTTACTATAATTCAAAATCTAGGTATGTTTTTTTTTATATCGGAGGCATACGCACAGGTGGGTAACCTGATGTTAAGTGATCACTACCGTCCATAGATACTTGCAACACCAGGGGAGTCGCAAGTGCGTTGACAATCTGTCTTGAGGGAGAAGGGGAGTAAGGGAAGGGGGGAGGGGAGGTGGGTATCCGGCGCTCTCACTAACCGAATGAAACGCAACAATGCAAGCACTGTTACTTCACGTCGGTTTTCTGTGGGTCGGGTGGTACTACCCCGGGCGAGCCGACCCATTCATGCTGAAACCATTAATAGCCTCAGCGTAGCTCTACCACTTACTACCTATACTATGTTACATATAATGAGTTAATAATAGTAGAATATTGTCACGAAGCAATTATTTTACTAAATTTTTGTGGTCATGTTATATAATGGTGTTTGTTCTAAGCAGCTAATGTGAAGCTAGGACTTAACAAGAGTTATTATTTTTAATTATCTACCTATAATATATTCAATTATCAGATACACTTTTAACAAATATAGTACTCTTGCGAATTTCCACAAAGTTATATGATAACGTTATTTAGCCGATCATAGAATGTATAAAGGTACACTTGAACTTACCTCGAATCCTTACCTGTATAAAATGCATTAAACATATTATTGCAGGGTTCGAAACAACGGTGCCGTCCTCACCACACTAATTATCGCCACATAGTTTCACGTGAAGTGAAATAAGGAAACTATAGATTCCATTACATATGCATACAATAGTTTTTTTGTTTTTGTAATTATACAAACCTTTGACAGTTTTACCTTGAGTTCGATAATTACATATTTGGTATTTAAACATATACCAATTCTTTCTACACAATGTATAACAAAATATTCAACATAATTATTCTGCTGATGATTATTTTCCGTAATTATACAATAGCAATGATCGGTTGTTTTTTTTCGCAATGTGAAAACAAGTAAGTATTACGAAAGAACCAATAAGTTTGAAAGGGAGAGCAGAATGTTATTTTTATTATCATGTAATAAATTGCAAATGACTGTTTTTAACCGACTTCGAAAAAGGAGGAGGTTACTACGTTCGGTTGTGTGTATTTTTTTTTTATGTATGTTAATCGATATCTCCGTCAATTATGAACCGATTTTAATGATTCTTTTTTTATTTGTATAGATTATATTCAGAGGTGGTCCCATATAAATTTGAAGAAAATATTCAACCCCTAAGGGGGTGAAAAATCGTTTATTTGATTTTCATCCACTTCATATTTACGTATATTCGTGAAATTGGAACCGATTTATTATACCAATTAGAAACCAGATATATTTATCGACACTAAAAATGGAGAAATAAAAAATTTTTCCAAAAAAAAAATAAACCGCCTTCGATGTGAAACACAAATAAGGCACTAAAAAGCGAAAAATAACTGAATTATTAAATTAACCAAATTAAATAAAAAATATTGATATTCGCGCTACCGAATAATATATTAGAAGTCGATGCCAACCTAAATTTCAAATTTGTTGCAGGTAATAAAATATGTATATATATGATACAGATATACACCATGGGACACGAGAGTGGACCAAAACTTTGTATGTAGATGATATGAATTTAGGTTGGCATCGACTTCAAATATATTATTCGGTAGCGCGAATATCAATATTTTTTATTTAATTTGGTTAATTTAATAATTCAGTTATTTTTCGCTTTTTAGTGCCTTATTTGTGTTTCACATCGAAGGCGGTTTATTTTTTTTTGGAAATTTTTTTATAACATTTGTTTATTATTTGTTACAGTTTTATACTTCTTTTCGTTTGTCGTCGTGTTCAGTTTCTACCATTTTCGTTACGTCCGTCGCGCCATTTTGATGCACGAAGCCGTATGCGAATGAACACACGTAGCTTCATTTTAATTATGTATTTTTTTTGAATAAATATATTGTTACACTCTAATACGTTTTCACTATAAAGTTAAAAATATTTAGGTATTGATTAATTTAGCAGTGTATTTACGTCACGATTTGCGAATATTTATTACATACTAAAGTTTATGTTAATTTATAGAATTAATTTTCATGAGTGGACGTTCTGTGACGATTTGCATGATTGTCTGAATACGCTACTCGTTTTTTCTAGGCATAACGTTAGAATATTCATTATTATTGTGCGATCATAAGGAATAGGGTGCATCTACGTGGAACATAATTCGGAGAAATGTTGAAAAATCTATAGCCTGCATCTCTCTAGCTAAGTACTACTAATTAGTTATTATATTGAGTGTAATTGTATAACAGAAACTAAGAGGCGAATAACAAAAAAATTGATGTAATTTTTAACTGATTCCGAATATACTAAAAAAACCTTATTAGAGTAGAGTCTCAGAATCCGGCAATTCAGTGCGATACGTCCACCTGCACCCTCCGCTCACGCTTCCCTCACCCCTCGCTACTTCTTGCGCACCGGTATCAATATAACCTCAAAAAATTACAAACAGTTTTTCTATACAATCCGAGTATCCGACACCTCCTGGTTTTCAAAGTGCTGGATTAGTGAGACTCTATTGCAAATAACGGTATATCCGCCTCTTATTCTTTGGACGGCACAATTATTAAGTTTTATTAATTTATTATTTTAAATCTACTGAAATGTGTCGTCGTATTTACTTTATTTTTCGATATCTTCAAATTTTGTACGTTTAAAATATCAAGATAATAAATAAAAACGAAAAACCTTATGGACGGTAAGATTTGAACTTCGTTCTGGGTGTATAAAAACTGGAAAATTTAAAGAAATAAACATGTTATATGAACGATTAAAATTGAATTTAGCTAGTTTTGATATGTAACGAAATGTCTGGTAAAAAGCACTGATAAGTTTTTAAGTGACGGTTCCCTTTTTTTAATAATTAACCATTCGACAATAGCTTAATAATCTTTGATAAGGACTGTCAGTTTTCTTAAGACGACTGACGACTAAATACTCGGTTGACGCCATAGTTTAGGCCAGTGGTCGGCAAACCACGGCTGTTTCTCTCCTTCTCTGGGCTCTTTCAAAAAATGTTTAATGGAGGCTATTTATTTATTGTATTGATATTTATGTATGATGTTGTTATGTGTATGTATTGTATATGTGTAGTATATATGTAGTAGTAGTATTTCTATGTCCGCAGGTTCGAACCTCGGCATGTACCAACGAATTCTTCGGAATTCGCGTACAATTACTAATTTAAATTGGTAACACTATCAGCTCACGGTGAAGGAAAACATCGTGAGGAAACCTGAACCTGAGAAATGTTCTTGTAATCCTACTGTATGTAGGAAAAATATAGAACTGTGGATTTCTCAGAGTTTGAAATCGCCAATACGTCGGGCTGGCGTGGTGATTACGCCCATAACTTCCTTCGGGACGATGCTTATGACTAGTCCGGTGAAGCTGTAAAGACCTTGCCAGGTCAATAGCATAGTCAGTTCGAAAAAAAAAAAAAAACGATGCTTATGGCCCTGCAGTGGGTCTCTTACAGGCTGATGATGATGTAGTATATCGGTGTTGATATTTTATTTATATATTGTGATATTAAATAGGTTTTTTTTATGTCATAGGAGGCAAACGTACAGATGGGTCACCTGATGTTAAGTGAGCACCACCGTCCATGGACACTAACAACACCAGAGGAGTCGCAAGTGCGTTTCCACCCTTTGGGGGAAGGGTTAGCGAAGGGAAAGGGAAAGGAGAGAGGAAAGGGGAGGGGAGGTGGGCCTCCGGCGCTTTCACTGACCGTACGAAACGCAACAATGCAAGTACTGTTACTTCACGTCGGTTTTATATGAGATAGTGGCACTACCCTGGACGAGCCGACCCATTCATGCTGAAACCAGTTATAATTTCAGCGTGGCTCTACCACCATTAAAACGTAATTTTATGAAAACTTCCCCTTTTAGACCTACCAACATTTATTTCGGTATAACCTAATGATTGACTGGCAGAGAATGCATTCTGCATTAAGTCCGCCATTGCGTAAAAAAAAATCTTTTTTTGTTACCTTGTAAGAGACAAGTTGTTTCGAAACGCAAACTTACAGAACAGGACACATTTTTAGAAAGCAACAATAGCTGTGCTATTCGCTCGCAAAAAGAGACATATTTAGCAAGGACAAACCCGACAATATACTTTTAATTCTAATAAAAATACGTCACTATCTGTAGACAGCGTGACTATCAGAAGGTACGGAGGGATATGAATGAACGATCTCCGATTTGTACAGACTAGTATATAAAAAGCATTAGCGGCAAGTTTACGAATCTGCTTTTTTTTTTTTCGAACTGACTACGCTATTGACCAAGCAAGGTCTTAACAGCTTCACCGGACTAAGGCGAGCGCTTAAGGCACTCAGCCGATTTTATTTTGACAACTAGCTCAAGGGTGCGCGGCACACCTCGGCTTTGGCTGTTGCCTGATAAATGCAATTCGCGACCTATGTAAGCTAACCTAACTATTCATACATATATGAGTTGTTGAAACATATATGTGTACCAAGCATACATACCTCAACAACCCTTATATATATTTCGTATCGGATAATATTCTAAACTATTTCAGTTTGATAAGGGGAAAAAATAAAACCCTTCCACCTGCATGTGTAAGCGTGTATACGTGCACGTGTGTGGAGGTGATATGTGTAATGTTGTCGCAGTGATGTAAGATTTTGTGTCACTGTATCGCGCGAGCAGCGTACTCAAGGCCTCCACGCCGAGGGAACGGATCTAGGCTTGAGCTGCTGCCGAGGGGGGCCTAGTCTGGTTGTTTACGAATCTGCCATTTATTAGTCAAGCAGGCATATATGAAAGAGATACAAACAATATTACAGGAATAATGTAAAATTAAAAACTGGGTATTAATACAATATTGAAGTAATATACATAGAATAAAAATGAAGTGTCTGTATGTAATATCAAAATATAAAAATCTACTGATTGGGTATGAAAGTATACACGCTTCTGATAACAAGAATGCAATTTTTTAAATTTTATCGGTCTGTCTGTTTGTTCCGGGTAATCTTCGAAACGGCTGGCCCGATTTTAACGGGAATTTCATTGGGATGCAGCTAAAATTACAGCGAATTACTTAGACTATTTTAATTAAGACTAGCTGTTAACCGTTGCTTCGCCCGCAGTGCTATCTCCAAAACGGGTCGACCGATTTTCAAGAGACTTTCACTGGCAGATAGCTAATCTTATAAGAAATAATTTAGGTTATTCTATTTTAGATTAGCTGTTACCCGCGACTTCGTCCGCTTGAAATTTGTCAAAAATATGTTGTTCGCTGTAAATATTTTCGTAAGACGTGCGTTGTACTGGACTCCAACAATAAATATAATTGAAATTCATATATGCATCTATGTATGTATTCTGAATAATATTGTCTTTTTGGTCATTTTGGCGGCCATTTTGTTTTATTTATCGGGCTTTTTTTTTACATAACCATTTTACGTAACCATAGTAACATAGAATATTTTATTGAGTTCAATGAGTACTATTTCAATTGTCAAATATTAAAAACGGCTTAAATAGATATAGTTTTATTTAAGTTTAATTTTAGTTAAGACGACAGTTCATAATTGAACATTATAACTATTAATAGCAATTTTGAAGATAGAAAGGGTCTTTCTAATAAGATATTAGACCATAAACGTATTACTTATTGCTTAAGTCATTATTTCATTAGTTCCTTATACAGTGTAAGTGAGCACTGAGGTAGTTATATGGTGGGTTAAAATTCTAAATATGTTGCTGATAATAAACCTCAATTCACACACTGTTAGTATTTATATATCTAATGTATATGCTACATGTTACTGTAAGTGGCGTGCGTGTCGTACTTACTATTGTTTTTATAGAGCATTTCTACAATTGTGCATGGTATCACAATTTTATACATCATTAATACAATTTTAAAAAAACGCGTGCGTAGTTGCGTGTACAGCTAGTTATAAAATAAACTTGGAAACAATGAGCCGGGACTTGTGGTAATTGTCTGGTGGTACATATACGCTTAGTTGTTCGCGCGTCGCAGGAGCGTGGAATCTTGGATTCTGTGAACGCTTGAACGCACAGAGTTATTTTTTACATCTCATGTAAATCATTGTAGTACACACATATCACGCTTGCTGTATGTAGTGTCGCAACACTACTAAAGCAAAGCTTAAGTTTTAAATAAGGCCCTTTCTTCTTCTTCCTAGCGTTTTCCCGGCTTGGTGCGAGGGTCCACTTTCTTACTTAGCTTTCCCCACTTTGCCCGGTCTTCGGCATACTTTTGTAAGAGGTTATATCCACTTTCACCATGTCCAGCCAGAGCATTTGGGCCTTTTGTGGCCGCGCCAGCAGAGACCACTCTCCTTCAGCTTGTCTGCGTTTTTACGGATCTTTGAATAGACTTAATTTTTGTATTGGTTATATTTGGCTCTTTTATATGATGAGATTGCCGACCAGTGGCTTAGGCGATCGCCCACTGTGCCACTGCTGCCACCATATCGAGTATTGTGAGTTAAATGTGCCCTTAAATATATTTGTAAAGTTGCCTGCAAAACAGCTGCTTAAGGCCACAGTGCGAAAGCTGCCTTAAAAAACAGTCACAGTAGGAAGAAGAAAAATGTGATCAACAAAACACAAAGTTCTTAATATTACAGTTATCGTATTTGGTGTATTTTTAAGAGTAAAGAGTGAAACAAATTTCCTAACTTAATATTATAAATGCGAGAGGGTTTCGTTTGTTTGTTTGTTACCATTTCACGCTTTATCTGATCAACCGAACTTCATGTAATTTCGCATAAACGTTAGGGATATTAGGGAGCTTTAATTTAGAAAGATAGTACTGTTCCCAAGGAATACGTAAATTAATCTTATTACATTACTGTTAGTAAAGCTATAGACAATAGTTACTTACATATACTTTAAATTCATGTAATTAATAAAACCGAACAATTTCTCAAAGATCTCCACGGAACGGTAAAAAATTACAAAAAACTTCCCAAATCTAACTAGATTTATACAAGCACTTATTAATCTTGACCCGAAAAAACTTTAAATACTTGGGTAAGAATTAATTCTGCTGGATAAATGACGTCCCTGATGAGAGGTCCACCTTAATTTTCTACCAGATAAAGATTTGTGGTCACCCAAATAAACTTACATGAGTCGTTTGAATATTTGCTTTGGTTAATATTTTATGATTTCTGTCTGTATTTTGGAACTTACTAACAATTAACTGACCTGTAAATTAGTTAAAGGACTAGTTATACAATGTAACGTTTGTATATAATTGATATACATCCCGACACTATACCTCAAAAGTAGGTAACATATTACGATACTAAAACTCATAGGATTTTTATGTATGATCATAAAAAAATCTACCAATTTTTTCAATAACAAAACGACCTATAAAGATTGCTAAGTGACGAAATGTATGTGCAGGCCACGTTTTATTCGCTCGTAAACAGGTTTCCACACAAGTTTATCAATGCTTGCAAATATTTTATGAACTGTTTTAATATAAATTACTTTGGTTGACGGATCTCCTTTTGGGATACCGTACATCCTGAAATTAAATGCGGTTTATTTAATTTAGTCTCTGCGAAAGTACTTATGAAGGTTAAATGATTGAGAGCTGACAGGAAACTCTTATTTATTCATCTTCTTACCCATATCCCACCTAAGTAGGGTCGGGACAATATTGTATCCTTTCCCACTCTTCCGTGTCAGATGTCATTTCAGCATTCACACCTTTTATACGCGCATCATTTTTCACAAAATCCATATATACCTTTTTCGATATTCCTCTAATAATCTAAACTTTCATATTCAAAACTTTTCTAATCACACAAAATTCATCTCTTCTTATGACAAACCCGTAACATGCTAACCTATTACTCCTCAACTTCTCTGTCACTGCTACTATTTTAAAGGTCCTCTGTTATACTCATCCCTTTATATATTATAATCTATACATAGATGTTATAAAACAAAGTCACTTTTTG
This sequence comes from Antheraea pernyi, assembly GCA_015888305.1. Taxonomy (NCBI): domain Eukaryota; kingdom Metazoa; phylum Arthropoda; class Insecta; order Lepidoptera; family Saturniidae; genus Antheraea; species Antheraea pernyi. Next base: position 39,615 of record MU158747.1, on the reverse strand, counting down.
TGTTTGTTCACGCAGTTCTTATAGTTCCTCTAAATGATGCAATGGAATTTGATACGGTTTTCGGTGTCATTTAGAGAAAAGTTTAGCCGGAGTACTGAACTGCGGACATTGAATTGACATTTCACATGACCATAACGACTTTAAAAAATTATAAAGTGTTAAAAAGTCATTTAAATATCGTAAACTTTAGTATGAAGGTGGACGGATGTAAGAATAAACGAAAACGGTATGAATGGATTGTGTGAATATTCATTTGACATCTGATAGGGGAGAGTGGAAAAGGAAAAAATGTTGTGGTCCCCTACTTGGGTGGGATAAGGATAAGAAGAAGAAGATATCGTGAAATAAAAAGAAACATTAGAAAGAGTGGATTGTCTCTCATGTATTAATATTATTCTTTATCCACGGTAAGAATTTGGCTAAATCCGTGAATATAACATAATGGTTAGCGTCGCAGCGAAATCCGTCCGCGGAAGTCGCCACTGACAAAGCAACGAGGCCACGAATATACCAAGAGCTGCCTCGTTTGAACACCATGCCAGTTCCGCTGTCCCCGTTGCAAACTTTACTACCTGAACAGAAAGAAGAATGGAATTAACTAACTTTCGCGACATATTTTTACCGACCCTCCCGATGAAATAACGGCAGTGAACGATCAGTACCAGCCTGTATCTCCAAACAGAGCGTGTTCACGCCCACACCCGCGTAACCACAGATCACGCCGCCGTGGTCTGGGGGTAAATTTCGCTCCCGCACACCAGACTAGGCCCCCCTCGGCAGCAGCTCGAGCCTAGGTCCGTTCCCTCGGCGTGGAGCCCTTGAGTGCGCTGCTCGCGCGATACAGTGACACAAAATCTTACATCACTGCGACAACATTACACATATCACCTCCACACACGCATACACGCTTACACATGCAGGTGGAAGGGTTTTATTTTTTCCCCTTATCAAACTGAAATAGTTTAGAATATTATCCGATACGAAATATATATAAGTGTTGTTGAGGTATGTATGCTTGGTACACATATATGTTTCAACAACTCATATATGTATGAATAGTTAGCTTAGCTTAGGTTAGCTTACATAGGTCGCGTATTGCATGTATCAGGCAACAGCCAAAGCCGAGGTGTGCCGCGCACCCTTGAGCTAGTTGTCAAAATAAAATCGGTTGAGTGCCTTAAGCGTTCGCCTTAGTGGTCCGGTGAAGCTGTTAAGACCTTGCTTGGTCAATAGCGGAGTCAGTTCGAAAAAAAAAAAAAAAAATTAACTAACTCCCTTACCTGCGTGTATCATCACGACGGTAGCAATAAATACAGGTGCGGGAAGCAGTGGTATTATAAATAAAAAGATACGTTATAACCGCTTCGACAGCGCCTCATTAGTACTTGGCTTACTAGCTTATTTTTGAGGGCTGCCCTGTCAATCCACTCGTATCTAAGCAACATCATTATTCCATAGTATAAAACAAAGTCCCCTACCGCCTACCGCGTCTGTCTGTCTGTCTGTTCGCGATAAACTCAAAACCTACTGAACGGATTTTCATGCGGGTTTCGCCAGTGGATAAAGTGATTCATGAGGAACGTATTTTGGAATATAATTTGTCGAGGAATTTTTTTATAAACAGGGCGGGACAACGTCTGCCTCGCCCGCTAGTATAATATAATTGTTTTTCATCACTGATATTGAGTATATGCCGTCTTATTTGTACATTATATAAGTGTGACGTAACAAGATTAATTTACGTATAGGAGGAGGAGGGGATTCGGAAGAGGGGAAAGGGAGGGGAAGAAGGGAGGTGGGCCTACGGTGCTCTCACTGACCGAACGAAACACAACAATGCAAGCACTGTTACTTCATGTCGGGTTTCTGTGAGAGGGTGGTACTACCCCGGGCGAGTCGACGCATTCATGCTTAAACCAGTAATAGCTTCAGCGTGGCTCTATTACCTATAAAAAATATATCATCAGTATTTACATATATCAAAGGGACGCTATATAGAGTTATGGTTTTGACACATGAACATTTCTTAATCTGCGTCCATAGTGGTATTAACTTTTGAATTTAATTACAGGGTGAAAATAATCGAACCTCCATCGTGCTGGTATGGGACTAGCTTTATAGTGACAATATACACTAGTGCCGATGATGACTAGAGATCTACTGAAGCACAAAACGCAAATACCAATAAGGGGCGTTCATAAATTACGTGAGGTGTTTTTTTTTAATTTTCTGTCCCTTTCTCCCCCCCCCCTGGTGAGATGTCGTGAGATTTTATTCAACCCCCTCCCCTATCCCCCAATCTCACGTGAGATTTTCCAAAATATGGGTTTCTTACGTAAACGCGTTGGATTGTTATTGTAAAAAGAAAAAAAAATTTGCTTCGCGCTTGTATTTACGACTAGTTAAGACTAGTAATAAATATTGCTGAGAGTTTAATTATAAGTGTAATAAAAATTTAACAATAGAATACTTAAATCGTAACTATTGTGATTAAAAAAAGAATATCTACTCTAATTCAGTCCGTGGAGAATCAATACAAGAATAAACAAAGCAGTTAGGCAGTGGTAGAGCCACGCTGAAGCTATTATTGGTTTCAGCATGAATGGGTCGGCTCGCCCGGGGTAGTACCACCCTCTCATAGAAAACCGACGTGAAGTAACAGTGTTGGCCATTGTTGCGTTTCGTTCGGTCATTGAGAGCGCCGGAGGACCACCTCTCTTCCCCTCTCCTCTCCCCCCCTCACTCCCTTTCCCCCAAACACACGCTGGCAACGCACTTTCGACTCCTCCGGTGTTGTTAGTGTCCATGGACGGTGGTGATCACTTAATATCAGGTGACCCACAAGTTCGTTTGCCAGTTATGACATATGACATAAAAAAAAATGCAGGTTGGAACCTGTCCGTGTGTCGCTGCCACTGAGCTCGTACGCTCTCGTCCATCGAGTCGCGCGTTCGGCTGACAGTGGCGCGAAAACAAAGGACAGGCTACACTATACCGTAAATTCAGTTTAAATTGAGCTATTTGGTATAAAACAAATATGGCGGTTTGACAGTCAGTAGATGTATAACGTCGAAGTATGAATGAAATTATTTTCTTTCGATCGAATTAGTGAATGATCTTAATCGCATTACGATTACGCTTAATATTAAATATTAAGCACGTACAATCTGGATTAAATGGACCAAAATATTTTTTTTTTCTTTCAATCAGTAAAAAAATTGCGTGATATTTGCCGAGATCCCTCTCTTCAACGTAAGATTATATGAGATTTGACTCGACCCCTCCCCCACTTAAACATCTCACGTAATTTATGAAAGCCCTCTAACTGGAGTAAAGAATATATACGGCAGATATGATTATTTTGATAAAAGTTAATACCTATAAAGTATTAAAATAAGTATGCATGCTTTTTAATAATGTATCTTATTTATTTACTTAGATTAAAATACTTTACTACTTGCCTTGTCTGTAACCAGCGCAGTATGTGGTATCTGATGTGTATCGTTTAAAGAATGTGCTGTAAGATTTGATGCATGTGCTAGCGTTAACGACAGGCATTTCCACTAAAGTCAGCTCCTCAGACGCTACACCTGTTCCATCGAAACCCCATCCCACAACCTGTAAAATTAGGTATAATATAAGAGTAAAGGATAAGTCATTCTATTTTACGTCTGAAATCCTTTATCAATCTAATACATTCCGTAAAGAACAGACCTGAAGTCAACAATAATAATGTAGGATGTACTAAAATAAGTTAACAAACCTATTTGAGGACATTTTAACACTATTTTTCATATTGCCACGTTTCTAAACGCCACCACAAGATTTGCACTGAATTAACCAGTATACGTGGTTTTCATGTCAGACTGTATGGATTTGAACAACTTCTTCTTCAACCAAGATGTCAAATATCTTTTTTTTCCTTATTTATCACAGGAGGCAAACGAACAGGTGGGTCACCTGATGTTAAGTTATCACCACCGTCCATAGACACTTGCAACACCAGGGGAGTTGCAAGTGCGTTGCCAGCCTTCGTTGGGAGGGGAAGGGAAGGGGGAAGGGGAGGGAGGTGGGACTCCGGCGCTCTCGCTGACCGGACGAAACGCAATAATGCAAGCACTGTTATTTCACATCGGTTTTCTGTAAGAGGGTGGTAATACCCCCGGCGAGCTGACATATTTATGCTGAAAACACTACTTGTGGTGTGTGGTGTACTTGTGGTACTTGTGGTAAATGTAGAAAGGAGTCATTTGAAATAGGCATTAGCGGGAGGGTCCTAAAGTGGACAAAACTCGGCTTCTCCTAACCTCTTATAAATTTGACTAATGTATGTAATTTTATATAAAGGTATTTAATTCATCCGATGATTTTCCTTATATGGGAATCTAAGCGTGAAATGCAGCGCTATATATGTTATGAGCTAATGATACTGTCACGGAATTCGTACACAACATCCCAGAAGGCTCCTTTCCGTTAGACCAAGGTTTGTGTCGCTGCGGGGTAGAAAAGAGCTGAAAGAATTAAACAATAAATTTTAACATACCGATCCGCTTTTCCCAATAATATTGGATTCGTCGACAGCATCGTCCGGCCACAGACACGCCGGCTGTACCCAGTTCGTGTAAGATATAGTTTTACGTAACTTCAAGATACTGAGATCTCGTGCGAACGTAGACGGCTCGTAGTCCGGATATATTATTATATCATTAACCTGTAAACAATTACATAATAATGGTATATAAAACCTAATAACACTGTAATATCTAATGTAAATCTAACGTAATGTAATATCTAATATAAAATCTAATAAAACTCTACAGTATAAAATCTAATAACACCCTTTTATCATCAGAATCTGCTGCATAAAAATAAAACCTAACTTGAAACATAAAATTATAATTTTGCGACTGTATATGTTAAGTTAAGTTATATGTTAAGTTTTTATATAGCAGAATTTATAATATGATATTTAATTATAAATTTTATTAGTGTAGAGAGCGTTGGGTTATACTGTTACTGATGTTATTCGCGTTCGCGGAAAGTGTACCTCTCATTTCCCTGCACGTACTCCCCGGGTGGTGCTAAAGAATCAATCAACGATAATAAAAAATACATAGATAGACAGTCTATTTAGAAATATGATTACATCATTACCGCAGATTTTATATTAATGCATACGTATTTTAAAATATACCACATCACTTGTCCATAAACAAAATATGCCTTAAGCATGAAACATTTCATGCATTACTGCTATTTTTCAAATAGTATAATACAATACAGTAGTTGATTGAGGACCTTAAAAAAGGTTTGGGCGGATGTAATGCTCGCACAGTTCCCGCCCCCGGTCGAAAAGGTGTGTGAAGAACACCATGAGGTTTTAGTCCATGCGAGTCGGACATAACGCACAGTCAGTTGCCCGGTAGAATAGGTATTCATACACCTTGATCGAAAACCCCTTGTAGAATTTATTTTTCATATCACGTTATGTTCAAAAGAGTTAACAAAGATTGCTCGGGTAGACCCATTCGAGAAAACAGGAGCAGATGTCACAGCTCTCTTTTTATGGTCAACAAACACGACACCTGCCTCAGAGAGGTGACGACCTCCGGCAGCGGAAACCGGGCCGGGGGTAATAGATGCGGGCACGTCCGTTGTCCTAGCAGCAATGCCCAGACTCTTGAAGATTGAGGCACCTCCTACCGGCTCATCAGAGGATGTCTGTCACTACTCCCAACCCCTCGACCGTGCAGGTCGGATGCCCCCGATGACTGCCAGATCAACGGGATAAAATTCATAGGGCGTTCTCCCTACCCGACCAAAAGATTTGTGAAGAACGCATTCCGGGGTTGAGGTGGGGATCATGTATAAGACTTTCTCTATGTAGGAAAATAGTGTTCTAGCAATTCTTTTTCTTTGTATCATACCACGATCTATGTATCGTCAGTGAAATAGACGTGATAAAAAATAATTAACAGCAATCCAATTACATTAAACTTGTTATAATTTCCTGCGTAATTAGCTGACAACACGTTCCACCTCAATCCTTAAGAGTAGCAGTTGAACCACGTGGATATATATATATAAGTACTTATAACAAGTTTAATAATAATCATAATCAATTAATATAATTAAAAATTAACCTTACTAATTCTATTTGCACACCATCGATGGAAGTTCTCAAATTATGTCTTCCCAAATAAACTGTAAGGGTACTTTTGTTGACAATTCGCTTGGAGTTCTTACGGGTGACGCAGTGAGCCGCTGTGATGACGTGCTGCTTGGAGATCAGCGTACCGCTGCATATGTACTTATTGTCCACGGTCTGTTAAACGATTTTTTTGGTAAGAAAGTATAATTACCACGATACAGTGGAATATCCTACCATCTAGATTTTGACATTTATTCCGTTTATATCTAGCACGATTCACTAGCAACAGATGGAGTGTGCCTTGATTATTGAAAGAATTGGAAAATCTTTCTCTTGGCATTTACTCAATTAATCTCCAGAACGGCTTATTAACAACAGATGGGGTTGCATTCAATATCACAAGTATTTGACAGTCTTTTTAATGTAATTTAAATATAGTATGCCAACTTTTATCAGGCTTTTAAATTTGGCAGTTCTATCAAATTTAGGATATATTAAAAATTTGGATATACTATGTGACTGGTTACGTTAGCAATATTTTTACAGGATACTCGTTCTAAATTAATATAAAAAATTGGTTCTTAGTATTTGACCTAATTAGCTAGAAAATACAAAACTTATAGTCAATGCTCTACCCGTCTATGTTAAAGTACAGTGTTAATGACCGTCGGGTGTAGTAAATGTGAAGCCAACCAACTAACAAAGGATATTTTTTTTCTCGAACTGACTACGCTATTGGCCTGGCTTCACAGCTTCACCGGATTACTAAGGTTGGCGCTTAAGGCACTCAACCGATTTGGCTTTTAGGTAACATACACAAGGGTGCACGCACACCTCGGCTTGGGCTGTTACCTGGAAAAAGTCGCGTCTGTCCTAGCTAACTATTCTAAGCTATTCATACATGTATACATTTGTGAACCATACAATCGAAATTGCGTGATTCACAAATGAATACGTGTATATCGGAATGAAACGAACTAAACTATTCGATTCAGTTCGAAGAGGGAAAAAAAAAACAAAACCCTCCCACCATGTGTATGTATGTGCACGTGTGTGAGAGAGATGATCTCATATGTGTGTTCAAGTGATGTAGGTGAGTCACTGTATCGCGATAATAATATCAAGAGGGCTCCGCGCGGGGACGACCTAGGCTCGAGATATTACTAAGAACCGCGATGTGTGCGGGCGCTAAAAAGGATCGATTACAAAAGCGCGGGCGCAACACGCATTTAATAAGATCGAATTTAAATTTACTAACGGTGACGGCACCGAAGTCTAAAAATAGACATAACAAAAATTATTATTATTGTTTGACGGTTATTTTTAGGGGAAGATAGACGTAAATACGCGATTTACTCTATCTTATATGAGTTATTTATTTTGAACAGCTGCGCGCGCGAGCCGTAGTAATGTAGCCGCGATGGCTGGAAACCTATGTATTGCAGTGACGGATCCTAGAAGAGAATTTCGGGCGGTTTCTTCGTATGCCGAGATCTCCGAGATCTCGTGGAAGATGAGTAATTGACCTGCGTAGTCAATACTAGGGAGAAGGAATAGGCGGGGTGATCCTTTGAAGGATTAGCCGCCGGAGGTCTGGGAATGGGATGTATATCTTCAAGATATCATCACCAACTAAATATGTAGTCATTGGTGCTCTATGATATAAGCTATGGTTAATATGAACATTTTGTTATGTTGACGTATCTATTAAGGGATATCTAATAATACGCTTAAGAGTTGCCTGTTCCCTGAGGTGGAAATGACCTTTTTATGCGGTATTAATTTGAAACCTTGGAAAATTAAAGCTCCATTACTCTAGATATGTTATCGAGAAGTCAAAGACATAAAGGACATTTTGAACGTTGTAAAATGCATTACATTTTTTGAATATCTATACCGGAGGCTCACCTCGCCTACCCTCTCCCTTCCCTCCTTCCCCTACCTTGTTACCCTCCCCTTCCCCCAAACACAGGCTGGCACCACACTTGCGACTCCCCTGGTGTTGCTAGTATCTATTAACGGCGGTAATCATTTAACATCAGGTGACCCGCCATTTTGTTAACCTCCTATGATATAAAAAAAAATATTAACATTCTCACCCGTAATCTGCTGTGGTATAAAGCTATTTGCCAGGGCCACTGGCCTTCCAAAGTCGGAGTGCCGTTCGAAATCAGCGGAATCGCATTGTTAATAATGACCTGCCCACACTGCTCCTGTAAGATCAGACAAGTTCACTTTTTATATTCATATCGAAGCGATGTTATTTCCAGACGTAACGGTCGACGTAGCTTTCAATCCTTGCGAATGAGCTGGAGATTCTCGTGAAGGATTTTTCTAAACCTACCTGACTGACTCGTTAACAGCGCCTAGTTGAAAGAAATCTACCACCAGGCAAGCTGCCCTTGTGAACCCTCTTTGCGCTTAGCATCTTTTGTATTCTAAACTATATCGTCATTTAACGTCAAGGAAGATTTTGGTAAAACATTATTATCACCACATCACCAAGACACCCATTGCACGGTCGTTGGTCTCTTCCTGAAGGAAAGTCATAATCACCACGCCAGCCCACGACGTATTGGCGTTTTCAAACTTCGAGAAATTAAGTTCTATATTGTGCCAACATAAGGTGATACTACAAAAACATTTCATATTCAGGTAGATAGGTAGGTTTACCGAGTGAAATTAGTAAATGAACACGACTGCCGAAAAATTGCGGACATCGAATTCACCGATCAAACCACACGAACACAACGACGTGTGGGCCAAACCGACAATGTATTGAAAAAAATCTTGAATCGCTTTAATTAATTTTAACTCCTAACTAATATTATAAATATGAGTTTGTTTATTACACTTTTTAAACCTTAGCTACTCAACTGATCATCATGTAATGTTACATACATTACATAAATGTTTTGTACATAAAAGGGATACATTTTACCCAAATAAAAGTACTATTTCCGGGGAATAGGTAAAATATATATTAACTACAAGCAAAGCCGCGAAAAAAGTTAGTTATCTAATAATGATAGTATTGTAATAGCTTAACTTAAAAAAATCTAACCAAGGCTTTATTATTTCGTAACTGGAATTCAGTGTCAGCCTTATGCTAAGCTTACAATACAATTTCCGATATTTCTTCATTTAAAACCAAATGGGACTGCTATCAACTGTTAATATATATATGATATTCTTTTTAAAACATTCGTCCAAGCGTAGAATGTCAGTGACCTATAAGTAACAGAGAAAGAAGACTGACATTAAATACTTTACGCGTATATTGGGAATTACCAAAGTCTTACGTGACCGGTTCCATTTCCACTCGAATAATATACGATTAATTTAGAATATTTTACCACAAGCCGATTCTGATCCGCTTCGTTGAGCATTAAAAAAAATAGTGAAAGGTCGAATGGTCATATGCTGATACGTTCACTAGTTCAAATGTGATTCGAGTCTCAAGGGAACTAACTGCATATATATTTAATTTAAACTTTATCGGTGTTATTAAAAAAAGTTAAATACGTATTGAATACTAGTTTTAAAAAGGTATCGAATTAAATCCACCGCGGTCACTGAATGTTCGCCATCTCGCTCTTTTGTCTCGCGTTAGGTTAGACTTGCGAAAAAGGATAACGCGAACGCGAGCGCGGTGCATTTATTAGGAAACTTTTTTAAACCAAATATTTAATACGTATTTAACTTTTTTGTAATAACACGGATGTAGGTTTTAGCATTGATCACAATCTCGTTTCATGTGAAATTCATGTGGTCTAAGATGGCAACACGCCAAATCTAGAAGGGACTGGTTCACAAGTGAGGCTGCTGGAACACACCATCAGATTCTTGGCAACGCATTTTCAAATTGAGGGTGGTAGCTAGCCAGGCGGACCTCGAAAAAGCCTTACCACCATACGTGCATTATATGTCTAGTGTGAGGCATACCACGCGAAATCGGAAGGTTAAAAAAAATCCTCAATTTAATGATATGGTTTAGATACCTCTAAAATAAACCCTCCTGGTAAATTTTGTCTTTAATTTGTTACTCATTCAAAAGAAAAAGTTCAGTAGATATATACTATATACATTAACTAGCTAGCCCGGCGGACGTTGTCCAGCGTTGACAATAAAAAAAACCTTGACAAATTACTACTAAACGCACCTCATGGATCATATTATCTACTGGTGGAAACCACACGAAAATCCGTTCAGTAGTTTTTGAGTTTACCGAGAACAGAGACGTGGCGGAGAACTTTGCGTATAATATGTTAGTGATATATAATTCTTTCGTCCATACGTATGTGACCGAATTCCTCCTAAACGGCTGGACAGATTTTGATGAAATTTTCCCCAGTAGATAAAGTGATTCAAGAAGATTTATATATATAATTTCAAGGTTTTTTTTATTATCACGCCGGGACAACGTTCTCCGGGCGCGCTAGTATATAGATCATTATCGCATTAGTTACAATTGGATTTTTTGTTTATTATTTACCGGTTCTGGCCTCCACACGATATTATGCGGTCCACTGATGTAATCATCTTCACTGAAAGAACAAAATATTCCATGTTAAGGTAGTTTTAAATAACTCTCACACTTTAACTTTTTTTATTTACTAATTACTTCCATTGTAGATAATAATATAACAAGTACCTTGAGATAAATTTAATGGAATAGCAAGATTTACAGTGAACCTGAATACTCACTAGCCTTAATATACACAACACAAATCACCCCACACTTATGCACACACACAGGTACGAACACATATGGTGGAAGGGTTTTATTTTTCCCTTGTTCTTAGTACTTGATTATTTACACAGATTCACCAGGATTTACAGGCAAGCCCTTATAGCACTCAGTTGAAGGAAAACAAGCTCAAGGGTACCAAAATTTGAAAAGCTAGATTTCGTAAAAAAACCGGCACAATCTAAATACAATAATAAAGTTGTGATAAACTGGTTGTCCCACGTTTTAGACTTAGTAAAACCGGTAATAGTTTTTTTTTGGAAATAGTGTTAGATTTTACTACAAAGTCCCAAAGGATATTACCGATTTCCCGGATTGCAAATTTAAGCGCCATGTCAAGCGGGTTTTAGTGTCAAAAGGCTATTATAGAGTGGATCAATATGTGAACGATGTTGATGTCTGGAATTGACTCATCTCTGTGCATCTATTAAAAACGTTTGTGACATTTACTATTATATAGAATATATATTATTATTCTAAATATTATATATATTTGTTAAAAAGATAAACCAGATCGAGTTTCTTGCCGGTTCTTCTCGTTGACTGGGTTGTTTTCCAAACCGGTGGTAGTTTTGACGTTCATGAGTGCCTTCTTAGGGCCTAAATTGAATAAAGTGTTTTTTATTTGATTTTGATTTGAAAAATGATCGAACCTGGGCTTGAGTTGTTGCCTTGGATGCAGCAACGCGAATTTAATTAAACTAACAATGTGAGCTAGGCTAAGGATACATGTACCCTTTAGTGAGACGCATATGCATGTGTCGCACGATAGCGTAGATGAATACTCGGAATACCGAGTCTGACAATTTTCGTTTAGGCTAACAAAAAAAAAGGAAATAAGTTTCCTTACAGAACCTTACTGTGTGGGTGTTCACGTGTGGGGTGCAGTGTGGTGTGGGCCGTGAATTAATGATGACGGTGTCACTGTATATAGCAATATACTTCGGGGCTCCACTCCGGGAAATCTAACCTAGGTTTGAGATGCTGCTTGTGGAGCCGACGTGGGTGCACGGGATCGAAGTTGAGCGCTCGATAACGACTACCTTAAAATGAAAATCTGTCGCTGTTTCGGCACTTCAAAGTCAGCTCTCTAGATTTAGCATATTCTTAAAGCTTACATCATCACTTAATATCTGGTGAGATTATAAAACGTTGAATATCATCAAGTATAAATAATACTCTCATACTAAGTATGACACTATAATTACCTGTAGTTATCATCTCCAGTGGCTTCTGTCGTAGGAGTGATGATTGTCCGTGCGGGCAAGGTTAAGCCTAGATTTTTTGTTGTTGTTGAGCTTATTGGATCTATTTTTAGGGGTATTCTACCCGGAGTACTAAAACAAAATAACACAGTAAAATCAGGGTCAAATTAAGATAACAAAAAAATAAAAAGTAACCTTATGATGTAAAATCACAAAAAATGTGTTTCTTAGCAATATGTAATCGATACTCTCCTTCTTAGCTCTTTTCCAGTGTAGTACCAGAATCCACTTTCTGACTTAAATTCCTCTACTTTGCCCGGCTTTCGACATTCTTTTCTAATAAGATGCTATTATAACTAAGTGAAAAGATCGAATTGTACGTACACTTTTAGGCATATTACAATGAATTCTATGCATCAAATTTATTAGATGAAAGTGAAGTAACTTGTGGAAAGGAAAAGCGTAAAAGCTTTTCTACATTAATTTTTTTAACGTACTTGTTTTCTATACATGTTCAATAGTAGTACATGTCGTGTCACCAACGCGAGGATCAGAGCTAGACATTGCATCCTGGATAAACAAAGCAAAGCTGCTTTCGCATGTCTTCGGCCCGTATAGCAAGCTAAATACCTCTCTAGAAGAGAGAGACTGAAAATATTTAAGTCTAACATCAAATCAGTCTTGCTGTACGGGTGTGAGACATGGAAGACTACCGTAGATTTCACACACCAGCTCCAAGTCTTCGCTAACCGCAGCCTACGTCAAATATTGATAATCTTCTGGCCCGAGACAATCAGCAATGCAGAGTTGTGGAAAATTCGTAATGAAAATCTCATACACCATCAAGTGCGACGTCGGCAATGGACCTGGATCCGCCAAACTATGTGAAGGGACAAACAGCCGTATCCCTAAGCAAGCCTTGGACTGGAATCTCCAAGGCAGGCGGAAACGTGGTCGACCTAGACATACCTTACCAGTTGGCCTTGCTAGACTCCGTCGAGCACAGAGCTCGAAGACTTGTCGGTAACGACCCACTGATAACAGCCAAACTGCAACCACTTGAACATCGACGTAGAGTCGCCTGTCTTGTGGTATTTTATCGGCTACACTTTGGGGAATGTGCACAAGATCTGCACCAACTATTACCACCGTCTCCATTTCATCTCAGGACTACCAGACGCCGTAGAGACCTCCATTCATTCGCGGTTGACATACCCTTCATCCGGACGAAGTGCTTCGCTTCGTCATTTATTATGCGAACCGCGAGGGAGTGGAATGCGCTGCCTGCGTCTGTTCTTCAAAAGCAAGCAGCAATCTTCAAAAGAAGAGTGAATTTGCATTTACTGCGTGAACGCGTTATATCCTAGGCCTCGTCTTCACTTTACATCAGGTGTGACAGAGGTCAAGCGTCGCTCAGTTAATTATAAAAAAAAAACCTGACGAAGAACTGTGATCGCAGTTCATAAGGGCTTTCTTAGGGTCTAAATTGAATAAAGTGATTTTTATTTGATTGGATACGGAGCTATAGGTGACGTAGCATCACATGTATTGGCATGTGATACATGTGACAATTTGTCAATCAATTATAGAAATTTATAACTTTTACATATTATAGATTAGTAATAGTATTAAACAATACCTTTGTTCTAAAATTAGCGCTTGTTTTGTCGTCACAGGCTTTTCCGTTGTTACTTCAAGAACTGTTGTAGTATTACATATCAATCTTCCGTTCAGCCAAATCTCCATGATTTTTGGCGGAGGGTTTTTTTCATTGTAACTGATGTAAAAGCGGATATTAAACGGTGAACCGGGTAGAATTTTTATATTCGTGTTTTCTATTTTGTAATCCATATTGTCTCCTGTAGTAACTGCACCCACCCAGTTCTGGTGAATTAATTCACAAAATTTTATTTTATATTGTTGTCTCATAATCACGTGTAGATTTTTTTTACAAATACACTTTCTTTGGTCACATGTAGTAATCTAATTCGGATCTCCTGCGTTATTAGAACATTGTGACTTTGTTTTCAAATATGGTCGACAAGAAAACTGCTTCCACCTACACATTGAAACCTACGATTTGTTCACAATCTAAAATATATTACAATCATTACCCTAAGTACATTTTAAGTACCCAAGCTTTAAAAGGTACTACTAAATTTCTAGAACGGAGTTAATAATATTCACATCAACGTAGTACGAGGGAACATCAAGTATTGACAATGAATCGTGATCTCTTCCAATTTATAATTGAATATTTATTTATACATTATGCCTTAAATACGCAATGGCGGACTTAATGCCGAAGGCATTCTCTACCAGTCAACCATTAAGTGATGCAGAGATAAATTTATATTAATTTTTATAATAATATTTATTTTATTATATAATAGAACTAGCTATTCCCGCGACTTTGTGTTGTTTACTTTGGGCTAATTAACACCCAGCGAAAGCTCTCAAAAGGGGGAAAAATATATTTTGAAACATTCTTCATTGGTACTTCGCTCCTATTGGTCTTAGCGGTGATATAGCCTTCCTCGATAAATGAGCTATCTAACACTGAAAGAATTTTTAAAATCGGTCCAGTAGTTCCCGAAATTAACGCATTCAACCAAACAAGCAAACTCTCCATCTTTATAACATTAGTATAGATAAAGAAAACCGTCTTCAAGAAAATTAACCTAATAAATTCACCAGAAATGCCTTGACCATAGTTAGGCATCTACTTTGTTGTGAATTGTTATAAACCTACCAATAACTGTATCACAATTCCTATTCAAAATCCTATTCGATTTTGAAGTATTCCCTGCTGAATCTCCGAAATTCAATATCCAATGCTAATGAAATTATAACGGACACACTTAAAAATATCCCCGTTCCAATGAAAAAAGAATCTTGCCAATTGATTTATAAACGGAGAAGAATTTATATAACTAAATAAAAAAAAAGTCTAGATAGATAAGGACTGCAGACATAAGCGAAAACACAAAACAATAATAACTACTGTTGTATAAAATAACCGTGTTATCTTTTAACTTTTTAAATTAAATATAGTCTGGACTAATAATATACATTTAATTAACATTGGTCTGGTTTTTACATCTATTAGCATTCTAAACAATAATTATAAACATTTTTATGCAGTTTATTAAATAATCAAACATATGATAGGCTGCACAATATCAATATTAGATGTACACAGGCCCCTATACTATTTTTTAATGGTGGTAGAGCCACGCTGAAGCTATTACTGGTGTCAGTATGAATGGGTCGGCTCGCCCGGGGTAGTACCACCCGCTCATAGAAAACCGACGTGAAGTAACAGTGCTTGCATTGTTGCGTTTCGTACGGTCAGTGAGAGCGCCGGATGCCCACCTTCCCTCTCCTCTTTCCTCTCCCTCTCCTAACCCTTCCCCCCAAAGAGTGGCAACTCACTTGCGACTCCTCTGGTGTTGTTAGTATCGTGATCATTTAACATCAGATGACCCACAAGTTCGTTTGCCAACTAAGACATAAAAAAAACTACTCGTCGTTACTTTCACGGAAACCGCGTAAGCGTAATAATATGTCGTAATATAACGCGAAATTATAAAGATGTATTCAAATACAACAGATTTGAAGTCGTTTATAAAAGAGGAACCATTCTCCGCGATATTTCCACGGTAGTTACTTTATTGTGTCATAACGTTGTAAAACTCACCCCCAATAAATGAGCTTTCCTGTCCAACACTACGTTTAACCAAACGGAATGCAGCGTGACATCTGTAGTAAAATGTATTACTCCGTACCAACGGCCGGGCTCCGCAGCAGAAGTGTCATACTCTAATGTATTTGGACATGTCGGTTCTGGTGTTGCTTGTTCATAAGTAGGGCTAGTTAGCGCCAATAGTAAGGATATTACTAAAACCCTTTTCTGGAATATAGAAACACATGTAAGGTATCTGTATATTACCATTAAAAACCATTAAAGTATCATTAAAAGTTATCAATGTTGGTATTTATAAGGATTATATAGACCTAAATACGTGCTAAGTAGAAAGATATGGAAACATATGGATAGTGCGCTGTACGCATGGGTTACCTCTCTCCTCTCTAGCTTACCTAAATCTGTATTTTATTCACAACTGAAGCATGGAAACCGCATTCCTGAGAGTCAGTATCGTCACTACGGAGATGTGATTAAGCGCTGTCTCATCGAGTATAATATACACATCAGGAAGGAGAAAACACCTTTTCACAAAGAACCGTCTCAAGCTTTCCTATTTTTACACCCTAAATTCTTTCAGACGGTGTACACACTGTGCATCTTGTAACCGTACCTTCAAAATTTGGTACAATCGCTATAATCGCTCTCTTTCCCGGAACTACCAAGGTTGATGACCCATTGATGGACACGTCAAAGAGGACATAATCAGGTAAAAATATATAGTGATAAGTGACATTGAAAGCTTAATCTGGATGTCACGTCGATCGACGTAGGCTAGCTTTAGGTGAAGGAAAACCTGACGAAACCATCATCATCAGCCTGTAAAAGACCCACTGCAGGGCCATAAGCCTCTTCCCGATGGAAGATATGGGCGTAATCACCACGCCAGCCCACGACCTATTGGCGATTTCAAGCTCCAAGAAATCCACAGTTCTATATTTTTCCCACATACAGTAGAACATTCCTCAGGTTCAGGTTTCCTCACGATGTTTTCCTTCACCGTCAGCCGATAGTGTTACCAATTTAAATTATTAAATGTACGCGAATTCCGAAAAATTGGTTGGTACATGCCGGGGTTTGAACCTGCGGACATCGAAATAATATTCCACCGGTCAAACTACTAGGCCACGACGACGAAACCATAGGATGATGGTATTACATTTTCGAATGGTATTTATATTTAAAATGTATCACGAAGCTTATATAAGTGAATTCCGATAGCCGCACTTGGAAGCCAGTTCTTTTAGAGGTATTTACTATACTAGGGAACATCATCAATTAACTGCTAAGATAGTGGTAAAATGCAAAAATCTATAAAGTATTTATATGAATAATGACGGATTAATAATTCGAGATATTACATAAGAAAGTACAATAGAGTTTCAATATCACGTATTGCAGAAAATCTACGAAGATGAATATTCAGAAGTAGATATTTTATGAAATTAAAGAGTGCGTAAAGAGATTATAATCCAGGGATGGCCAATTTGCGGCTCGCGAGCCACATGCGGCTATTTAAAGGGTTATTTGTGGCTATCGATAAATGTACTCGAGTTCCCTTTTCATTTTTGTGCTATTATATTTAAAAAAATATTATCGTTCCGTATGTGTTTCAAAATGTCTTTTAAATTACTGACAACAAATATGAAAAACTAAGTGCAATGTTGTAACAAATTTAATTTCCGTCCAAATTAAGAATAATATGACTCACCGAAAACTACGCGGACAAACATAGACAGTGACGTAATCGACCAACTTTAATTTATATGTATTTAATAAATAAATTTCTATAAACAAAATGATACCTTTGAAATACACACATCAAAAAAGTCTAAGCAACATGCGTGATATTACAAATTTTACCATTTATATTAATTAATTTCTAAGTATTTACTCAAACAAAGTGCGTAGGTAAGTAAACTTTTTTGTTATTGATGACATACTGGCTGGTTGAAAAAAAAAATTTGTTTATGTTTTGTTTTTTCATAAAATTCAAATGACTGCGAATTTGTTTGAATTTAAGTGCGTTTTAATTGCTACGTTTAGTGTTGATTTATAATTTTACCAACCATTTAAATAAAGTTAGCGACAAAATTGAATTGTTAGATATTCTTTACGTTATGAAGCGACGTCATTTGATGGCAGATGAAATGCAAAGAGCTGTAGGGATCTTGCAAGCGGGAAGTAATCAATCTCAGGTATCTCGACATTTTGGCATTCATAGAAGTGTTATTTGTCGTCTTTGGCAGCGCTACAATAATACAGGAGAACCCGCTGAACAGCATCCAGGCCGTAAAAGAAGTACAACCACTCGGCAAGACCGGTACATACAACTGACTGCAAGACGCCAGCCGATGTTAACCGCTCGAGAGATAAGTTTGAGGCTACAAATTTCAAGTGGTGTTGATGTAAGTCCTCAAACTGTGCGAAATCGACTGCATGAGTACGGCCTACGAGCTCGACGCCCAATCAGGTGCCCACCGATACGTCACGGGAATCGCGCTCGTCGATATGAATGGTGTAGAGAACGCATAACATGGACCCAGGAACAATGGGATAAAATTATGTTTTCCGATGAGTCGCGATTCGGGTTTAAGCCTGATACAAGAAGGGTGCGAGTGTATCGTCGGCCCGGAAATACTGAAAGGCTCAGGTGCGTTCAGGAAGTTCATCCATACAGCGGCTCAACAGTTATGTTATGGGCGGGTATTATGAAGAACAGGCGAACTGAGCTCGTTTTTGTAAATGGAAACATGAATGCTGAAAATTACATTGAGGATATTCTCAGACCTTATGTCTACCCATTTGCACAAACCTTTGGCTCCGATTTTAGGTTAATGCATGACAATGCGCGTTCACATACAGCTCGGCGAACCAGTGAATACTTTGCAACGGAGAACATCCGGGTATTGCCCTGGCCTGCACAATCGCCAGATCTCAACCCCATCGAGCACGCATGGGACATGCTCCAGAGACGTGTTTTGAAGGACTTGGACGGAGCGACAACAACCCAACAGCTGAAGGATTTGCTACAATTCCATTGGGAGCGAATACCGCAAGATGACATAAACAGTCTCATTAATTCAATGAATAATCGTTGCCGACAAGTTCTGAATAGCAGAGGAGACCATACTTTGTATTAAATTGTTCTATTCTTTCACAATAAATACATTTTCTTTAGAAATTTCATTTTGTAAGAAAAAAGTTTAGTTTCTTATGTATCTTAGTTTCTACAGTATATTCTAATATTGTTCATTTCTGTTATTAAAAGAACTTATAAAGACAACAGCTGTTTTTTTTACATCATAGAACCCTAAAGATATTATTTTAAAAATAAAATACAACGTTATAATGTGATGAACCATCCTAAAATTTAAATTAGTACATGTTGCTTAGACTTTTTTGATGAGTGTATGTATTTAATTGCGGCTGGCAAAAAAAAACAAATTTTGAAAAATGGCCTGGACTATCCTGAACCTTGGCCACCCCTGATATGATATGAATATCATTACATATTATAAAACAGAGTTCTCTGCCACGTTTGTCTGTCTGTCTGTTCGCGATAAACTCAAAAACTACTGAACGGATTTTCATGCGATCTTCACCAATAGATAAAGTAATTTATGAGGAAGGTTTAGGTATATAATTTGTCAAGGTTTTTTTTATTATCAGGGCGGGACAACATCCACCGGGCCCGCTATTTAAATATAAAGATTAGTTCTTCTATTTATCTTTATTATTAATCCTAATAGTTCATGTTATTAAATTATTAATTAATTATTAAATATTATTTGATCCTTTTTGAAGTGAATATTCATATGGCTTTGAAATTCTGATCCGCAACCTTTTTGCGTGACGAAAAGTGGTGGAGGTGAACACTGTCGGGTAGTGTTGTAAATACTGGTTGTCGTCCGATCACCGAAGTTAAGCAACGTCGGGAGCGGTCACTGCTTTCATGAGTGACCGATTGAGAACACCGCGTGACGTTAGACTTATGTTGTGTTTTCAAAATTAAAATATATCCCTGTAATACAAAGGATCACGTCTATCATGTATCTTTACGAACACCTTGATTTTTTTAACGTTTTGGATAATTGTACAGATGCGTGTATGTGTATCGGAATTCCCTGTGATAATTAGTTTTGCACCATCGTTACTTAGTTGAGTGTTAAGAACAACTGAAAAATACTTATCTGGCTGTATGGAAAGGCGAGTAAGAACATTTTGACGAGCGGCACAAAAAAAACGAAAAGTTGTACAGACTTTACTACGACAAAAATAATTTGCGGGGTGGTAGGGTTTTACAGCCCGACTGGGTCGCAACCACCATGTATATGGCGAAAAAGCCCGTCATAGTGATTCGCTTCTGCGGGTCGCGTTTCGGGATCAGCCTGTGCAGATCCAGCTCTTCGCAGGCCGGCATGACAGCGGCGACCGGCGATGGATATTGTGTCACTGTCACTCGATAGTCGCCATTGTTTTTGGAT
This sequence comes from Antheraea pernyi, assembly GCA_015888305.1. Lineage (NCBI taxonomy): Eukaryota > Metazoa > Arthropoda > Insecta > Lepidoptera > Saturniidae > Antheraea > Antheraea pernyi. Next base: position 19,316 of record MU158747.1, on the reverse strand, counting down.
TGTACTGTGCTTACCATCAGGCACAGTGCAGTCATTTTGCCGTGCTACTAAAAAAAAAAAAGTGACCAATAATAAAATGTACTTAAAACAAAAAGATGAAGTAGGTGGTATTTCCACTATTATAATTATTATCTTTCTAATATGTTACAAAAAGGTCATCGAATGCCGTGTCGCAAATAAATTGTAATTTTTTGTTTGCAACCAATCTTTTAGTAGATTATTACTACCATTGGTGATTAGGTTATTATCATATTTAAAGTTTCTTGCGATTAATTCAATAAACTAACAAGATGGTGGCCTTGTTATAACTTTCCAAGGAGGTTTTGTGACAATTCAGAATCGACGCTCCGTGATATTATTTCCCATCCACTTTACTTGGGCACAATAACCAATCTATATTACGTAAAACACCACCAATATTAGAAAATATAGAACCAAATAACACAAGATTATGAAATGAGAAACACCCTAAATTTAACTTCCTAAAGGTTCTCAGAGCTGCAGTGATTATGTCGTTGGATGCACGCAATGCAATTCAAAAACACTTTGTTAATTTAATGTGTTTTTTTGGCGCGAAGTGAAAAGTTCCTAATTCGCACTATAGACTTTATCGCTTGATTACAACCTCGCCTGATATAAAATTATGGTCTAAGATGTAACACGTTGACCTAGAGAGAACTGAATCTATAAGATGTAAATAAGAATTTAAAACTAGAGTATCTAACTAGGAATATATTTCAATCATTTTTAGACATGTCTCTCCGTCTGTATGTTTGTATGAACACGCAACACTTCTAAATACAATAATAGTGATACAGTTGAACGCTAGTACAGATGTCAACGATAATTACCTTTGGTACGATGATAACCTAGTGTACTTTATACATAGGTTATTCAATTAAATTCAGTGTCATAGATTAAGTAACTATCTTTGTCATTTGTTTTGTTTTTAATAAATAATATAATGTCATAGGTGGCAAACGAACAGATGGGTCACCTGCTGTTAAGTGATCACCACCGTCCATGGACACTAACAACACCAGAGAAGTCGCAAGTGCGTTGCCATCTTTTGGAGGGTAGGGTGAGGGGAGGGAAAGGACCGAACGAAACGCAACAATGCAAGCACTGCTACTTCACGTCGGTTTTCTATGAGAGGGTGGTACTACCCCGCATGAACCGACCCATTCATGCTGAAACCAATAATAGTTTCAGCGTGGCTCTACCACCATCAAATTCACAATAGAACCTTAGCATGAAAATCATAAAGCATATTATTGAGAGTAATTTAGTGTTTGTTTAATTAAAGTCGGTCTACTCTATCAAAAGTTATTGTAATTCGAATGACGACTCGAGTTAAATACGAGAAAGCAGTAGTAATCTACGTATACTAATATAAAGTTGGAAGGTTTGTTTGTTTGGTTGAACGGGCTAATCTCAGGAATTATTGGTCCGATTTGAAGAATTCCTTAGATAGCTCATTTATCGAGGAATGATATACATAGGCTATATATCATCACACTAAGACAAATAGGAGCGGAGCACCAATGAAGAATGATACAAAATTGAGGTTTTTTTTTCGTTTTGAGAGTTTCCGCTGCGTGTTAGCGTCACTATAACAGAAGCTAGCCATAAATATAGTTTCCGGAATGCACCATCATCAAGTGTGGCAGCTATTTGGGTGGGCATATGAAAAAGATTTAAGACTTTATTATGGTTTCATGATGGTATTTTATTTAAAGTAACCTCAGCCTCGTTAGGATTCGAGTTCGGTGTCCGATCACACTACCATTGACTCATCGTTTAGTTCGAACTATTAATTATTCATAGGTTCCTAAATTCGAGAAATTCTGATGATTCAGTTTATGTTATAAAATAAGAAATAAAAAGAAAACATAATAATCCATTACTAATAAGAATTAATATATATAATAAATTAATATTGTATCACAAATATGATAATAGCAGGACATATGGTTCAGCTACGTTCAGGAGATATACGTTCAGGTCGTATATCTCAGCTTAATGGTTGAGTAGCTACTTTTACTTTTTGCTTCATCTATTCATATAATAAAAATGAAGTGTCTGTATTATCAAAATATTTTATTTTTACTGATTTGGCATGAAAGTATACACCCTACTAATAACAAAAATGCAATTTTTACAATTTTTGTCGGTCTGTCTGTGTTCCGGGTAATTTCCGAGACGGCTGGAGTGATTTTGACAGGAATTTCACTGGCAGATAGCTGGCCTTATAGGAAGTAATTTAGGTTATTTTATTTTAGACTAGCTGTTATCCGCGACGTCGTCCGCATGAAATGTGGCAAAAATATGTTGTTCACTGTAAATATGAGCGTAAGACGTGCGTTGTATTTATTATATTAAATTCTCCAAATAGTCCAAGAATAAATATCTTCGATCAACAATAACTAGATAAAGGGTCAGTGCGAAATACGTCTCGGTAAATAAGAGTTCACTTGAAATGTGTGCCCTTATTTTGTTTAGTTTGTTTGAAACACAGCCAATGTAAGCACGTTTCACATGCCGCAGTGTATTCAAAAGATGCAAAAATAATACCCGAAAAAGCAATTTAACGGCTGGAGTATCTTACTTTCATTAAATACATATTTCGCTAAATAACTAATATTAAATTTTGAACAAAATTACCGATTTTAAACGTGTGTTACAAATGTTTGGCCTCGTCACATACAAACATGCACAATAACGGGAAAATGTACTTTATTAATTACGTGTTAAGGTTGAATTCACACTAATAGTTGTTTATGTTGTCTTTTCATTTGTGAGGGGAGTAACTTACTACTTTGCTCGTTTTATCTTAGGTATTAGATAATATTTTGAACATTTGTGACTTTATTACTAGGTGTTATGGTTGTAATTAGGTTGAACTTAAAACTGTTTTAAAACTTTTTTTCTCCCTTTCTTAGTAAACAAATAGCTACACATAAGTATATATTTACGTGGACAGATTTTAGCTTCAATTTTGTACGTGTCCCTGTATATAGTTATTGTTGATCGAAGATAAATATAATTGAAATTCATATATCTGTATCTATATATGTAATTTGAATTATATTGTCTTTTTGATCATTTTTGCGGCTATTTTGTTTAATTTACCGCGCTTTCGTCTACATAACTCAGTAACTATTTTTTTAACTTTATTTTTGGCAACTAAACTTTTAGATTATTACCGCCATTATTCATTAACTTGGATAACTCACCTATTTGATACTTTGTTTATTATATGAATATCTACTTATATATATACATACATACATTCATACATAATATACTTCACATTTATAATGTTATTGTGATCTTATCTTATTATTATAGTGTTATTATTATATTATTATTATACATTTAAACCCATTTGGCCACAATAGAAAATCACCGCTAGGGCCACTTGTAAAGGTGGCAGCTTGCATGTGCTGAATTGTGCGCCTTTGCAGTAAAACCGTGGCATAATTTTAATAGAGTTTAACTTTCAATTTCTTTATTTTTTCTACGTTTACATCTTTGTTATTCTATCTTTCTAATATCTGAGCCGATTTTATTTCGACAACTAGCTCAAGGATGCGCGGCACACCTTGACTTTGGCTGTTGCCGCGACCTATGTAAGCTAACCTAAGCTAAGCTAACTATTCATACATATATGAGTTGTTGATACACCATATGTGTACCAAGCATACATAACTCAACAACTCTTATATATATTTCGTATCGGATAATATTCTAAACTATTTCAGTTTGATAAGGGAAAAAAGATAAAACCCTTCCACTTGCATGTGTATGCGTGTATGCGTGCACGTGTGTGGAGGTGATATGTGTAATGTTGTCGCAGTTATGTAAGATTTTGTGTCACTGTATCGCGCGAGCATCGTACTCAAGAGCTCCACGCCGAGGGAACGGACCTATTTTAATAAGATATTAGACCATAAACGTATTACTTATTGTTATGTTGTTGTTTAAGTCATTGTTTCATTAGTTCGTTATACAGTGTAAGTGAGCACAGAGGTTATAGTTATATGGTGGGTTAAGGTTTCAAATGTGTTGCTGATGATAAACCTCATTTGACACACTGTTACTATTTACATAATACTGTAAGTGGTGTGTCGTACTTACAATTGTTTTTAAAGAGAATTTCTATAATTGTAGATGGTCTCACAATTCTATATTCTTTAATACAATTTAAAGAAACGCGTGTGGATCTGCGGGTACGGCTAGTTTTAAGTTTTATTGGTATTTTTAAAGCCTTATATACTTTATAGATTTTAGCATTTCACGGCAATGTCATCTGATGTTAATTTTTTTTAAATCTTTTATTGTAGCACGGCAAAGTTATTGCACTATGCCTGATGGTAAGCACAGTACAATCCAAAAACAATGGCGACCACTGTGATACACTATCCATCGCCGGTCGCCGCTATCATGCCGGCGAAAAACTGGATATACACAGTCTGATCCCGAAACGCGACCCGCAGAAGCGAATCACTATGAAGGGCTTTTTCACCGTATACATGGTGGTAGCGATCCAGTCAGTCTGTAAACGCTACCACCCTGCCATTGCCTCGTTCGTTATTCAGCAGGGTGCACCACGTGCAGGTGAGGTTGGCTTGGGTGTCTCAAGTATTATGATGTTATTCGACACCCCTTACACCCAATGATGACGTCATCTAACTTAGCGGGACGCTCGAGTGCAGCTGCCGGAACACACCAACAGGTGGTGACACATTTGAAGGTGGTGGACTTAGAAAAACCCCAACCACCATAAAATGGTTTCATCTCGATATTTTCCTTCACCGAAAGCTACGACTCAGTTGCTAGGATTTGAATACGCCCATCGACGCGATATCCGAACACGCTACCAACTAAGACATCATCGACTACATAATTACACAGAAATAGCATTTTATAATAAATAATAGTTTAAAAAAACACGCTTTCATAAAAAATCCAACTAAAAAACAGAAAATAAAATTTAATAATTTTGGATTAAGAATAGTGTAAATTAGAAAATTATTTATTTTTCATTTGTTAGTTTAACTTTTTTTTTTAACTTTTTTTTTCTGATTATTGCATTGTCATCGACCTTTGACAGGTGTGCAAAGTTTGAATTAAATCTGATCGTTCAAAGTAGGACAAAATCGAGCTCGAAGGGGTCGATTACAAACATATATACAGGTGAAGCTAATAGAAGCGTGATAAAATCGATTGTGGATTTTTAATGACATGATTTTCGAAGGTAAAGATAAATGCATAAATTCCAGACAGGTACTATGTGAAGAGCGAGAAAGATTTAAAGAGGAGAGTTTTGTATCGGACAAAAAGCGACATATGCAAATACTGGGAAATAATATTATCGTAAATTAACATCATATCTCTAACGCTTTTTAAATTATAATTACCAATCACCCGGACTTATAATTAAACTAGCTGTGCCCGCGACTTCGTCTGCGTAGAAGTTTATGTAAAAAAACAGTGATTAATAAAGTCGTCTGAATGTATTACATATACATTATACATATACATTTATATACATTTATATACATTTACATTACATATATTTACATATACATTTATATATACATTTACTTGTCTACTTTTCTCTCGTACTTATGTCGCGTGGTCATTAAAATTACAATAACTTTATATATTTAAACCGACGTGAAGTAACAGTGCTTGCATTGTTGCGTTTCGTTCGGTCAGTGAGAGCGCCGGAGGCCTACCTCCCCTTCCCTCTACCCTCTCTCCCCTAACCCTTCCCTCCAAGGGTGGCAACGCACTTGCAACTCCTCTGATGTTGTTAGTGTACATGGACGGTGGTGATCACTTAACATCAGGTGACCCACATGTTCGTTTGCCACCAATGACATAAAAAACATATATATACATATATAGATAGAGTGGACCGGTTTTAATGAAACAAAGACTATGTTATTCTCGAAGATATGCTTTATGAATTTCTTGCCGTGGTTTTTAATTTGTGAACCCAGTACTTTAGCAGTGGTGCGCGTTCATAAAAACAGACAGATAGAGAGACGGACATTTCTGAGATTGATTGATATGTATTCTATTACTTATTTCTAGACACCTGGAACATTTTTTTTTACGAAAATGGAATGAGTACAGACGCGTTACATTCACATTCTTATTATATGTATAGATATAAGTATGTATAGAAGAAGACGCAATATAAAAGTTAAAATTATAATAACAACATATCGCCTTCTAGTTCCAGTCACCTTCATGTTTATCGATTTCAGATATACCAACAACCATTTATAATATTATGTTATTAGTTGGTTTTCGCGCGCTTTGTTAGACATGTAAAAAATGGTATATGATCAATCGAATCCAAAATATAAATAGTCTAGAACAATCTACGAAAAATTCTGCATCAAACGGTCATAATCTTAAGCCGATACGTGCAATAGTATTGCTGTAATTAATCCTCAAATTAACTTTATTTTTATTATAACGTAATTGAAGTATACAAATACCTCAATCACTTCATAGAAACTTGTTTAAAAATAATTAAAAAACAGTTCACATAAAATTCATTGTAACAAAATAACATAAAAAGTCCTTACCATTTTCCTGTAGAAGCAGCAGTAATTTGAAAAATTACAAAAAATTCCGTTTTCTATAAACGACGTCTATTCTCCAGCTCGAAGGTTATAAGAATGGCAATAAAAAAAAAAGTAGATTCACGTACGATGTAAAGACCAGCTCCATGAAGAACGAGATAGACTACATTGCGAGAGAAGTATATTTTTATCTGTTCGATTTACGTTTAAGAACATCTGCAAACTGGTTGGTAATTACTACAGATTTTTTATTATTTTTTTAAGTTATTTACGTAGGTTAGTCGTATATCGAGGATAAACGCAAAGCTTGACGATACAAATCATATTGAGAAAGATTTACAAAATGTTCATAGCAAGGTTTCGCAAGCTATCAACACAAAAACAACAATACATGCAAAATAATATTGCAATTCTTTCGCATATACACGTTTTTGTGTGACTCCCATGGATATTCAGATGTCGCTTCTAGTAAAATTAATTCATTTGAACATACAAAAACAAAAGAACGATCTTTACAGAGTCATGTGTTAACTTATGCTTTACGCTAATAAATGATTAATAATCTAATAGATTGCTTCCTTTTCTTATGCGTTATATTCGCTGCGATGTCCAGAATAAAATTGACAACGTCCGTACCGTAGCTCGTTTTTTATATTTAATGAAAGTGAAGGGTTTAAATCTCCGTAGAAGGCGATTAAAATTTGATTTAAAACACCTTGTTTAATGTTTATATTTAATGAAATGTGAATTTTTTTTTTGGCTTGTTGTTTTTAAACTTGTTTTTTTTTCTACAACACTCGCAGCGATTGTTTCAACATGTGTGTAACAGGTATCAATGAGTCACCGCGTTACCTTGTTTGATACTGTGAATTTATTCGCGATGTTTTTAAAGAATTCTGAATAGTTCCAGATAACTCTTCAGTTCACTCCCCTCTCCTCTCTCCTCTCCCTCTACCTCCCCTAACCCTTCCCCCAAAGGGTGGCAGCGCACTTGCGACTCCTCCGGTGTTGTTAGTGTCCATGGACGGTGGTGATCCACCTGTTCGTTTCGTTCGTTTGCCACCTATGACATAAAAAAAAAGTTTTTTTTTCTCGAACTGACTACGCTATTGACCTGGCAGGGTCTTCACAGCTTCACCGGACTACTAAGGTTGGCGCTTAAGGCACTCTACCGATTTGGGTTTTAGGTAACATACACAAGGGTGCGCGCACACCTCGGCTTGGGCTGTTACTTGGAAAAAGTCGCGTCTGACCTAGCTAACTATTCTAAGCTATTTATACATATATACATTTGTGAACCATACAATCGAAATTGCATGATTCACAAATGAATACGTGTATATCGGAATAAACGAACTAAACTATTCGATTCAGTAACTCTTCAGTGTTCAGAAATGTATCTCTTGTAATCACAGATATATAAACTATGACCAAATTGCATTAGCGGTTCTAAATCAAAGTTACTTATCTAAATATATAAGACTCCACTGTCATGACGTTTGTCCACGGTGAACTCCGAAATTACTCAACCGATCTTAATGAAAGTTGCCATTTATGTATAATTTGGTCCAACTTGAGAGATAGGATATTTTATATTTCTCTTAATGGTCTCAATATTGTTTAATTATAAATTAAATTATTGTCAATGTAGTCAAATCGTTTGCGGCCAGTGGAGCATTTTAAAAAGCATTTTATTCGGAACGACGTTTATTCAGTACAAAGATTGACTTAAGACTAACTTATTTTTAACTTAACTCTATGAGGTTTGCCAAGCGGCCGGAAGGGCTTATCGCTTGTTCTTACTTTGCAAAATCGTTTCTCAGATTCGACCACCAGGTAGCCGGATTGTCTTATCGCTCTCGTTACATTGTAATATATATTCCTAGAATATGTTGTGCTTACCACAGAGTACATTATATAAATAGAGGTCGCACTCGTTCTTTTCAATCAGCGCCTCTATAATACGAGTTTCGAACTAATATCTGTTGGTTATAAATGTACATTTATAGCTATGTATGTATGCATACAGCGGTACTGCGTAAATCGTATACAATTTTTTGATCATTTTTATTTGTAATGAATATATTCATCGTAAGGTAAATCTAAATCCAAGTATATGCAGGAGTCAGTGTTTATAGGTAGATCCGGAGATAGATAAAATTGTTTGTGGTAGGCAAGAAAATTTAAGGGAGCCCACTCCCGTAACAGATACGTAAACAAAGTGAATGAAAACAAATATTTGATAGTTGTCAGTTTCAAATGTCAAAATTAATTGTCATTCAACATCTTTTGTTATCAAACTTGCAAAAAAATATATAACAGTGCCATCTAGAGAGAGGATTGATCACCAAAAATAGACGAGCCTTTTCTATACAAATCCGATTCTGAGAAGTGAAAATAGCGTGGTGCTTACTCGGGGAGTGGTCTAACTTAACTATGTTGATTATTGTTATTAATTGTAAGTGTGATCAGTTTCCAGCAGATGGCGCTTTAAATGTGTTTGTTTATAAAAAAAACTGTTGGACCGACTGTTATAGATATCTCATAGATGGCGCCACTTTTTAGTTTTAAATTTATTTTTCAACTTCAGTTTATTTTATGGTGCACGTGTTTTATTCAATTAAATATTTAATAACTGAGTCACAACAACGCGTGGCCCAGTCGGCTAATAAATTGTAAATTTCCATTTAAATCATTCAATGTAGACTCGAAGACGAGATATCATTGAGACACTTTTTTTACATGGAGAAATCCCTAACCGTTAACCGGGCAAGTAAAGCCCCATGGTGCTGTATGACATATATTTTCTTGATGTGAAGTCATGTGGTTATTTCCAGACATCACTGTCGTTCCCCAAAAATCCACGAAACAATAATCATTTTACAGTAGCTAAAGTTTGTTAAATAACTTATTCATAATAGCGTAATAAAATCCGCTTGAAGATTAAATTAAAAAAATATACATACAAAAAATAATAAATAACTCATAAAGTTTTTTCTTTTTTTTATGTCGTTGCAACCAGTATTACTACATATATCCAGAAGTCACGTTTTATGTGTCCGGAAACACGATCCGTACACAAGTTTATATTGTAACAGATTGTATTTAACTACATATTTTACGAGTTATGAGACTAGCTTTTTCTCAAAGCTTCGTTCGCGTTTTTGAAAAGTTGATCTCTCTCTCGGGAGCAGTACGTTTTTTTGTACGAAAGGTAGCCTATGTCCGTGGCTATATCCCTGACAACGAGTATGCACCATTTCATTATGATCGATTGAGCAAATAAGGTGTGAAATCGCAACAAACAGACAAACTCACTGTTTCGATACAAAAACATTATTAGAATAAGTGGTTAGCTGGGAAGCACCTGCGAAGCTATCAGCTATTGAGTTTACGCTAGCAAGGGATGCGAAATTTTAATTGCACTTGACGCAGCGAAAGGTCGCTCTTCTTTTTCACTTACGATTTGGTGAGTGAAAACAGTCAGTCGCATTCAGAGTGTCTTGTCTTTCCAGTCTGCAATATAACGCGTACAAATACTTAATATTTTTTTACCGCATCGCTCCGCTAATTATGAAAACCCGCCCCTCCATGGCAACAGGAATAGCTATCTTCGGCCTTTGGTGAGTATTTTATAGTTCCACTAATAATTCTACTTTAATAAGTGTGTATGCGCCTCAGCCCCCTCGACTGTACACTCAAACTTAATTGTTCGTACCGCACCACTCATTTTCACATTTATAATATTGGTAATGAATAAATTTAGCTCACACATTGAAACGATTTGACTTCTTGTTTATTGAAGTGAAATTTCTTTACCCGAGGTTGAGAAGGAAAGCATGGTGGCTTACATCTGGCCAGTTACCACCCCCATGTTATAAATCTATCACCAAGTACTTATAATCTTCGAACAGTTGCACATCAGAGCCAGTGTTCCAGGAACATCAGCTTTAAGAATGCCCCCGATTTAGTACGAAGACGCTAGGGCATATAATGCTTTGTAACAATCCTCGTATATGGGACGTATAATAAATTTTTTGGACATCTTAAAGAAAGCGCTCACGTGGAATATTGTTCTCACCTCAGGGTCAAAGCACCTCAAATTCACCTACTTCCTCTGGCCCGAATCCAACGTCGAGGTGGTCGAATCATCGGCAACCAAGTACTTTCCTCAGGGCTCGACACTTTGGCGCTTCGTAGAGACGTTTTGCTTCGTTCTGCGTCCTCTACAGGATCTACAACAGAGAATACTCTGAAGAGTTGTTCGGACTGATACCTGTTGCTAAGTTCCGTTACAGAACGACTCATCACGGACTGAAATTCCATCAGTATCATCTCAATGGTTGGAAGTCCTCCACTGTGCGGTTCTCACGTTCATTTTTCCCACGTCTGTTCTCTGGAATGAACTCCCAACGGCAGTGTTTCCGGACCATTACAATTTAACAATTCAAGAAACAAGCCTATTCGTTTCTCAAGGGTCGGCAACGCATCTGTGATTCCTCTCGTGTTGCAGGTGTCCGTGGGTGGCGGTGACCACTTCACTTCACGACTCTCTGACATGTCTTTAGCACCTAAATCATAACTGACGAATCTTTGAGACCTTATTATATAGTTTTTTTTTATATGATAGGAGGTAAACGAATAGGTGGGTCACCTGATGTTAAGTGATCATCACCGTCCATAGACACTTGCAACACTAGGAGAATCACATGTGCGTTACCAGCCTATATTTGGGGAAGGGGGAGGGGAGGTGGGTATCCGGCGCTCTCACTGACCGAAAGAAACGCAACAATGCAAGCACTATTACTTCACGTTGGTTTTCTGTACGAGGGTGGGGTGGTACTACTCCGGGCGAGCCAACCCATTGCTGCTGAAACCAGTAATAGCTTCAGCGTGGCTCTACCATTTACAGATAGTGCTCATGAAAGGCATTGAGGGGAAGGGAAGTAAGTACCATCACCTCTCTCTCCCATTTTATCGCTAAATCGGAATATATTTGTGCCAAAACAACAAATTGGAAAAAAATCTCTAGGTTTATCGTATTTGCTGTCTCAGAAACCATCGTCATATCAGGTAAGATTGTGGTGCATATCCGTCGCCCGAGCAGTTAAACTGCATAAGCCCATATGGTGGAGGAGCATTATAGTTTGTCAGGGGATGTTTAAAACTCCTGCCCCCTGAAGAGTTTACCATCTTAACCTCTAAGACCGCAGCCGGATCCCCTTAGGAGGGGACAAGACCTGCCGGAGGATCAGACGTAGTGCCGATTAGGCAGTCTCTGCTTCCCCGGCCAAAAGGTGTGAGAATGTACCATGGGGTTTTAGTCCGTGCAACTCGGAAATATGTACCCTCAGCTGACCGACGGGATGGATATCCGTTAGGGGTTTCTTCATAGATAACAAAATTGTGGTTAAACTCTAAAACTTATAAACTACTAGCGGGCCCGGCAGACGTTATTCTGCCTTGATAATAAAACAAAATCCTAAATGTCACCAGCCCCTCCTACCGCGTCCAATTGTGAATATAAACTATTCTCGGATTCACTGGAACACGCACACAAAATTTCATTAAAATTGGTGCAGCCGTTTAGGATGAGTTCAGTAACATATACACGTACAGAATAAATTTATATATAAAGATAATATAGATAGATACAGCGACCTATAAACAGAATAACCCGTAAATAACATAATGTTACTTAACAGGCTGGGCGCGGTCACCATGACCGCAGTAGGTGGTAACACTACCAATTTTATACTCTTCCAATATTCGACGATACTCACCTCTCTTGGTACCTTCGTAACTCAGACGATTAGTACGAGGAGCGGCTTAATAATAATCGAACGCGTCTTTTGTTTTGAGTTTTTACTCTTTAAAAGTTTGCAGCGGTCACAACCCGGCCTGTTGTGTGATTTTAATTAATTAATTCCTTTCTCGGTGTAGTCTACATTTACCTAACAAAATGGATCGTTATGAACGACAAATACAAGAGTGGCTTACAGAAGAGGATAATGATACCCCTGCCTTTAATGGTGATGGTGAATGTAGTGATATTGATCAGGATATCGAACCAAATCACGTAATTTATGAGTCACACCACTCAGAATCTAATGAAGAATCGACCTCATCTAAAGATGAAGATGGTCAACCTTTGTCAAACCTATCATATCAAGACCTATCATGTATGTTTTTGTTGTAAAGAGCCGATATGTATCGAATGTAGTTTTTTTTTTTCGAACTGACTACGCTATTGACCCTGCAAGGTCTTAACAGCTTCACCGGGCTACTAAGGCGAGCGCTTAAGGCACTCAGCCGATTTTATTTTGACAACTAGCTCAAGGTTGCACGGCACACCTCGGCTTTGGCTGTTGCCTGATACATGCAATTCGCGATCTATCTGAGCTAACCTAAGCTAAGCTAACTATTCATACATATATGAGTTGTTGAAACATATATGTGTACCAAGCATACATACCTCAACAACTCTTATATATATTTCGTATCGGATAATATTCTAAATTATTTCAGTTTGATAAAGGAAAAAATAAAACCCTTCCACTTGCCTGTGTATGCGTGCACGTGTGTGGAGGTGATATGTGTAATGTTGTCGCAGTGATGTAAGATTTTGTGTCACTGTATCGCGTGAGCAACGTACTCAACGGCTCCACGCCGAGGGAACGGACCTAGGGGGCCTAGTCTGGTGTCGAATGTAGCCAAAAGATGTGCCGCGATGGTCGCGAAGCAAGACCATGAATGAGGGATGTCAATTTTTCATTAGTAATACTGTTTATGATTATATTTTATTTTCTGTATGTTACCTATTGGTTTATATTTAGAGGAAAAACAAACTCTTTACGTAACACAATCACTTATTTATTAACGACTGACAATCAATGACAATATCGTGGGTGGGTGCACTTATCACACTTTATGAATACCCTCGCATAACTGTACCTATGTTCATTATATAATACAGTTTGTTGTTAACTTATACTACACCTATATGATCTCTCAAGACAACGAAACCAAAATGTTTTTCCAAAAATTACTTTACATTTTTTTTTAATGACTTTTCCCAGAAGTTTAGACATTTTGTTTAGTATTAGCGTTTAAGTAATGTTTTTTTTTTATTTAACATTTATAAAAGTTATATTTTGTTAATTTTTCTTTTCTAATTAAAAGTAAATAATATCAATAACACTGTGTAATTTTATTTATTTATTATTAGAATAATAATAATAATCACGGTGACCGCACTCGGCCCGTTATGTTACAAAAAAACCACCCGGCCAGTTGAGGGTTAAGGTCCTTTCACATTACCTATTTTCGCTTCAAACTAACTTAATCCGATACTCAGCGCTCAAATTCAAATTTACACATGTTCACTGAACATAGCTCCTAAAAGATAAACTTCATAATCCTGTCAGAACGTAAATTGGCAGCGTTATCGCGCCGCTATCGTCCCGGTTCAGACCGAAACTTGCGTGTCATGAGTGACAAATTACTCCCGAAGGACATCACTAAGTCGCTACACGTGTCGCGGTTATATTGAAAAACGATTATTTAGAAGAAAAACTTATTTTGATATGTACTAGCGCACCCGGTCATGCGTTGCCGTCGCTCAGTATATTATATACTAGAAGGCCCGGCGGATGATGCCCCATCCTGATAATAAAAGAACCTAGGAAAATTATATACCAAAAGCTTCCTCATGATTCACTCTATGCACAGTACCGCGTGCCGGAACAAAAATTGTTTACGTAAACTATCAATGTCGTGGTTACTATGCGTCATACTACTATCGTAGATGTCGGCAGCACGAACATTATAATCTCCCTCAGGTAAATTCGATACTAAAGTTACGTGTAGTTAAACATAAGATACTCTGTGGTTGAACAAAAAGAATGATTGACCGAATGTAATGAGTGACGCGTTTAGAAGTAGCTATCATGGTATTTGTTTAATGATTTATAGCAATTAAAATGCAAAATTAGTGAATACAATAACATAGGTTTGTATTATAAGTAACAATTAATTATATTTTTGGGAATAATTGAATTTTTATAATTTGTTTTATGTTTATAAAAACATAAAAATTAGTTAAGTGTTTTGATTTCCGAACGCAACCATCTTGTCAAGTGCCAAGTGTTATTTCGAGTTCTTTGTTTATTATTTCGTGTCGCGGCCTATGTGGCGTCCATTTACAGTTTCTTTGAATTTACGCTAATAAAAGGACAACAAGAACCAGTTGTGTTCAGTATTTAATGATGATGGACTATATGGAAAAGTAAGTACTCATAAATAACAATACCCCGGCTATAAAATTCATTATTTGGTGTTTTTTAGACGTTTCTGTACTCATGAGTATAATTTTTTTCTAAAGATGATGGCGATTTATCAAAACCGAAAAGTTTATCGCAAGGCCCCTGGTGGTGTCTACAAAAATGGAAAGAGTTGACAGAAGTGCCCTACAGTCAGGGTACCGGAAAATCTCGTAGTGAAGAAAAGTGACGGAAAGTAAGTCCTAGTTTCTTATATTATTCTAAAAAATTTAAAGTTCGTCTGAAGCATTAGCATTTTTCATTACATGCTTATCTAAAACAAACTTAGCCAAAAAGCCGTCGTAATGCCTTTAGTTGAAGTTGGTTTTGGCTTGTTTAGTGTACTTTTATGGTAAAACAGCAAAGAAAATAAATTATATTATTTATTTATAATGGTTATTTTGCTTGCATCTTTTCTAAATTATATTCTTCATGCCATTGTCGTAAATTAATATTATATTTGCCACTCATGCCTTACATTGATACCTTGATTTTTATTATGTTAATAAAAATATTTAAACATATTATTATAGATTAAAGATTTTTTGAAAGTAAAACAAAAAAAGTTAAGTTTTTTTATTTTTTAAATATCTCAAATTAAACTTATTATACCATTAAAACTTTTACCTTGATTATGGAAAATATATGTTGAAAAATATAAATTTTCAGGTGCAGGAATCCTCTGCAGCAGACAAATCTACATGTGTGGCTAGGGAACCTCACACTGATAATGTTATAATCCAATTACCAGAAATACTCGTTGCTGGTAAGTTTTTAATAGAAAATGTTATTATTTAATTTCTCTCTCAAGTCGTGATACTTTTATCATTATTTAATTAAATATAAAAAAATGAATATAATGTATATAACATATTTGTAGAATATCATGTTACTTGATCTTTTTTTCGAATTTCTACTTACAGGTTATGAAGATTGGATCAACCCTGACTCCAGTATGGATCCAGGACCAATACCACCAATACTTAGGTCCATATCATCCCCAGAAGCAATCACACTACCTGAGCCCATCTCACCTCCCACATCTCCTATAGCCCTACAAAACGAAACTTTACCACGACGCCAACCTCAATGACATCAAAGAAAGAGGAAATGTATTAATTAAAGTGCAAAAATATGTTATGCAAAGTGTACCATAATTCAGAATTAAATATAATATCTAACTAGCAGTAACAATATTAATAAACATTAAAATCGACACAACAGCTTATATTATTTTTAAGCTACATTATGAGAATTAACTCTACCTACACATGAATGAAAAGATTTTGAAAGAATAAAGGATGTTTATTATTATTATGTAAGTGTAATATAATCTAAAATTAAATATAATATACATATAAGTAATATCATCATAAGATGTAACTAAATAGTACCAATAAAAGTTAAAATCAGTATAAATGTTTATATTATTTCTAAAACACAACATGCTATAATTAATTATTTTGGAACACTTTTCGGGTGAATAGTGAAGAGTGCGGTGCTTATTTAAACACATTCACCTATTCTTTAATCTCCTAAAAGTATTTTCAATGAGCATTCTGGCTTTCTTGTGAAGTGAGTTATAATTTGCTTCAGGGCTTCCTTCAACAGCGTCAAGAATGGGTGTCATTAACCACGGCCTCTGTGGGTACCCTGCATCACCTTTAATAATACAAATATTATAATAACTTGTTCATTATCATGGTGTAATTGTTGCATGTATTAGTTCACTGCACTATTTTCCCAAATAAATGCGTCATGTGTGGCTCCTCCATATTTTGCGTTCACATTTAATATGCGGCATTCGCTATCACAGATCTACAACAAAATATTTTATTTTGCTGATTACAAATTCAACGATTGGCATTAAATATATATAATACTATATAGACATCTCGATAAGTTTTGTTAAAACTTACAATCTGTACATTAATAGAATGAAAATGTTTTCTGCAATAGAATAAATGTTCCGTTTCGCGATTCGGTATAATTATATGGAAATGGGACCCATCTATACACCCACATACACCAGGTTTCCCATATTTTCTAAAAAATCAGAAAAAGTAATTAAGAAATCAGTATCGAGAAAACAAGAAGAAAGTAATTCAAATAAATATAATTTGTATGCGCCTTTGTTTTATGACGTTTCTTTCATCTGCAGAAATAGGAAACTTTATAAATGCATTAGTTAGTTCGTTAAGTGCCGCAGTGTCTTGAGTCACAAATCGACTCACACTTGTTTGCCCTAAGTGGTTACCCATTCCCACTAGACGTTGATAAGACCCTGTGGTAAAAAATGAGAGGGCACAAAGAACCTGAAACATAAGTTTTAATATTGTGTGAATATATTAGATATCTATTTATACTGAGTGTACTCGTTAAGTATCATTTTTATATACCTTAAGCTCTAAACTTATTCTTTTACTTGCTCTCAAATTTGTTTTGGAGTATAGTTCTTGGCATAGATATTTGAAAGCTCTTTTGCTAAATCTGTATCGTTTTTTAAATTCCAACTCCAAAACGTTCACAGGATCTTCTGTTTTCCGAAGAAAAACCCGTAGAGTAATACCGCTGCAAACATAATTTAGATAATTAAATTCGTCGTTCGGCGCCTATAATAACAACATACTATTAATTAATAACAACTTTGATACATCATTCATCGATGGATTTAAATAGACGAGTAGTCGTATTAAATCAAATATTGTTGATTGTGAAGTATGTGCAATACGGAAATAAAAGATAAAATAATATTTTTAAATGTTTTCTTAATAACACTATATCTCGTCAAATAAAAAAAACCTTTAAAAAAATACAATTGACGTATAAGAAGATAATAACGTAAGATTCATACAATATTTTTTTTAAATATCGACATATGTTACAAACCTTGATTCCCGCATTCTTCCTCTTTCTCCTTCTACCGAATGTAACACAAAATAATTTAAAGCCATAGAACGTGCTCTATATGTCCTCAGCAAAAACATAATACACTTAGTTTAATAAAAAAAATCATAAAACAACTTGTCGATAGCTCTCTCACTGACAAAATGCCCGTGAGAACACTTACGAGTTTCTCGATAAGTGTTTCTCGCAACGTAACGTCAAAAAAATGTTCAGGCTGCCGACTTCCATACATTTGTGCCATTTACTACGCGCAAATTACGCAGCTCGAAACTAATGTTAACTACAACGCGTTTAGGCTGCCGAACTTTAAGTTCTAAATACGCTCACGTGGCGCTGTTTAAGTTTCCATACAAAAATGAATAGTTACGTGTTACTATACGATTGTGCAAAATGTTCCGGCTAGGGGTACAGTACCGCGAGCCGGAACAAAAATTGTTTACGTTAACTATCAATGTCGTGGTTACTATGCGTCATACTACTATCGTAGATGTCGGCAGCACGAACATTATAATCTCCCTCAGGTAAATTCGATACTAAAGTTACGTGTAGTTAAACATAAGATACTCTGTGGTTGAACAAAACATAGAATGATTGACCGAATGTAATGAGTGACGCGTTTAGAAGTAGCTATCATGGTATTTGTTTAATGATTTATAGCACTTAAAATGTAAAATTAGTGAATACAATAACATAGGTTTGTATTATAAGTAACAATTAATTATATTTTTGGGAATAATTGAATTTTTATAATTTGTTTTATGTTTATAAAAACATAAAAATTAGTTAAGTGTTTTGATTTCCGAACGCAACCATCTTGTCAAGTGCCAAGTGTTATTTCGAGTTCTTTGTTTATTATTTCGTGTCGCGGCCTATGTGGCGTCCATTTACAGTTTCTTTGAATTTACGCTAATAAAAGGACAACAAGAACCAGTTGTGTTCAGTATTTAATGATGATGGACTATATGGAAAAGTAAGTACTCATAAATAACAATACCCCGGCTATAAAATTCATTATTTGGTGTTTTTTAGACGTTTCTGTACTCATGAGTATAATTTTTTTCTAAAGATGATGGCGATTTATCAAAACCGAAAAGTTTATCGCAAGGCCCCTGGTGGTGTCTACAAAAATGGAAAGAGTTGACAGAAGTGCCTTACAGTCAGGGTACCGGAAAATCTCGTAGTGAAGAAAAGTGACGGAAAGTAAGTCCTAGTTTCTTATATTATTCTAAAAAATTTAAAGTTCGTCTGAAGCATTAGCATTTTTCATTACATGCTTATCTAAAACAAACTTAGCCAAAAAGCCGTCGTAATGCCTTTAGTTGAAGTTGGTTTTGGCTTGTTTAGTGTACTTTTATGGTAAAACAGCAAAGAAAATAAATTATATTATTTATTTATAATGGTTATTTATAATGGCATCTTTTCTGAATTATGTTTTTCATGCCATTGTCGTAAACTAATATTATATTTGCCACTCATGCCTTAC
>MU158746.1:1443941-1466919 GCA_015888305.1 Antheraea pernyi | reverse complement strand
GGTCGAACGAAAACATTTCTTACGAACGCTGCCTTAACGATGAGAGATATATGATTAAGTTCTAGAGAAAAGTCGTAGAGCTAGATAATGCCTACAAAAAAGTCATCGACAGCCTCGGTCTCATTACAAAAGGTATAGTTGATAGAGCGACGCTGAAGCTATTACTGGTTTCAGCATAAATGGGTCGGCTCGCCCGGGGTACTAACACCCTCGCATAGAAAACCGACGCGAAATAACAGTGCTTGCATTGTTGCGTTTCGTTCGGTCAGTGAGATCGCCGGAGGCCCACATCCCCTTTCCCCAAAGGCTGGCAATGCACTGGTGACTCACATGGTGATGTTAGAAAAAAAAAACAAAAAGTAAAATGAACACGGGTATAAGTTTTTTAAGCAGTGCCTAAAATTTAACATTTAGTTGAAGTCATGTTTAAAATACTTTATTCAAAAGCGTGTCCAACCGGTCTCTAGATAAATATCTGTATAAGTTTTTTATGTGCCTAAAATTTAACATTTAGTTGAAGTCATGTTTAAAATACTTTATTCAAAAGCGTGTCCAACCGGTCTCTAGATAAATATCTGTATAAGTTTTTTATGCAAGCAACTCTGAATAGCTTCGGTCAATTCGATCTCATCATTCAAAAACGTTCCATTACATACAGATATTTTGCAAACAATTTATGAATAATATTTTTGTTAAGATCTCCATTAAGAAAATTAACTTATTATTACGTTAAATTACTTAGTTATTATTATTGTGATATTTAAAAGAAAATAATGTATAAAATAAGCAATTTATAAGATTTATATATTACGTCAAGTGTGTAAGGTGGAACAACAGTGTAATGACAGATTAAATACACTGACAGATGTCAATAGTGTCAAATAGAAGTATTTATGATTGTTGTGAAAGTCATAAGGACTGCCGACAGAATGTGATAACTCAAAACAATGGAATGTAAACCGTGCCCACCTTTGAATTTTTAAATGAATTGTTAAAATTTCTTAATTTGTATATTGAAATTATTAATCCTCTGGTTTTCACATCCATTGGCACACGGAGCAAGAACTATATACATTTTTATACACTCCATAAATCAAACATATGATCGGATGCATAATCCCAATACAATACATCAATATTAGACGTATATGGGCTGCCGCAAGCCGCAATACGCTCGGGTACGCTTTACCAGCATGTCATGACGTGGAATCATAACTTTGTCTCCTTTTTTTTAACATGGAGAAATCCCTACGGATTCCCACCCTAGCCGGGCAGCTGAGGGTGGGGTATATCCGACTTGCACGGACTAAAACCCCATGGTGCCTTCAATCATCCATAGGCCGGGGAGCAGGAGCTGCCGAACTGGCACTACGTCTACTCCCCTTACCAGGGGCCTCGTCGCGGTCGAAGGGTCAAAATCGTAGACCCCTCAGGAGAGGAGAGAGTTGCCCTCCCCAGTAACTTTATCTCCTGGCAAAAATACCGCCCAACGGCCCTAAAAAATTATTCACTTCAAAAATCGATCGAAATCAATCCAGTAGTTCATACGTTACGCACAATATCATACTTCCTGTCATTTTATTGTTGTGGATTACTTCAATTTGATTATTAATTCTGAAGAGAGACAGATAAAAGAGAGTTTTTCATAAAATAGGTCAGTTAGTTACACTAAAACTCCATGCAATATTTATAGCAGACGAATGTGACAACTTCCGTATTCGCCTCAAATGCATTTGGTTAGAAAACACACACAGACCGATACAATGACGGACACTGAATGTTTTATATATGAATAATTTTTAAATTACCTTCTTATCCAACGGAAGAAACGGTTTCCGGCACGCTTTTCACCATTTTTCTTCTTTTTCCCCATTTTCATTGACAAGGGATACGGGCATAAAACACTGAACACTTTCGCCTCGAACGTAAGTCACAAATCACTGTCTATGGTCACGATACGAAAGTATTCCAAAACAACAATTTAAATGTTCAAATATAGAACGTCACACGTTCGGACGACACACCCAACACTGGCTAGTTTATTCTTATCGGTTAAGAAATTACAATTCTTTATTTGAACGCCGAATAACTTCGATTTTGTACTTAGAACGTTCTCTGATTATAGCCTGTACAGGACTCTATGTTTGGGCTCTATTAAAAATATTAATAATACAATTAATTTACACATAACTTCACTTAAAACGTCACTACAGATTAACTAAAAAATTAATCACAAGGGCATAAACAATATATAGACAAAAAAAGGTATATACAACACCGAAACCTTTTTAATAAAAACATTTACCAAAGAGTCTGCATTTAATGGTGGCAGAGAAATTCGAAAATCGAATAGCTAAGAGTGCACGATGGGGTGCGCACGCACAGACTGGCGCGTGGCCACGTTCAAATATAGAAGCTTGAGAGAGAGAAAAAAAAGGAAAACATTGGCTGGATGCACATTGCGAGAAACGCAGCATTTCTGTGTTTATTTTCGTTACACGGATCTATCTACGAGAACGGAGTTCTTGATATAAAGTGTAATAATCCAGCTATGACTGGATAAGAAAAAAAAGGAAAACATTGGCTGGATGCACATTGCGAGAAACGCAGCATTTCTGTGTTTATTTTCGTTACATGGATCTATCTACGAGAACGGAGTTCTTGATATAAAGTGTAATAATCCAGCTATGACTGGATATCACATTATAATTCGACAATGAACATAGTGGCTAGAGAGGAAACTGGTTTTCATAATAGATTAATAACGATGAGTCACGAAAACGCTACAAAAAATGTTTCTCCGTTGTAAACGAGATATTTTGCTTATACGCTGAACAAATTTGTTGAACTAAATCGTTGCTTTGGAGTTTCGGTCACAAATAGTATAAGAAATATCACAAGCAATTGATAAAAGTGTTATATAGCTCATTTATTAAGGATGTTTATAGGCCATATATCATCACGCTAAGGCCAATAGGAGCGGAGCGCCAATGAAGAATGTTCCAAGCCGGAGTATTTTCTCCTCTTGAGAGTTTCCGCTGCGTGTTAACGTTAGGCCAAAGTAACTATTCCAGATGCTAGTGTAATATAATTAAGAAGCGTTAGAAGCGCGAATCATTATAATCTGTAATTTAAATAAAATCGCGTTTGTGGATTTAAAAAGAACTATACCATCCGAAACTTCTGAACAGATTTTGGAGAGATTTTTACTTAGAAAGAAGTACACATGGCCTTATCTAGACTGTACTATGGAGAATTCCCATAGACGTCAAATTATAATTGAAAAAAATCACACGCAATGAATTTAGGCAAAACATGCAGTTCCCGTTTTAATGACAACGTATACATTACATCTGTAATGAAAATTCAAATACTTTGAGCCTCAATCACTTCAAAACTACTGCAATAATCTGCATAGGACCTATGACCATTCGACGCACATTTTTTTACAGATCATTCTAGACTATTTAATCCGTTGACGCTTCGCCAATTTTTTAAATTAAAATATTATTTAATGCTCAACGATGTAGGCGGGTTATAAGCTAGTATTTTTTAAATATACAACAGGAAGTTCAACATGTGAAGACGCGGCCGATGAAAAAAAAACAATCTAAATAAGCAACAGACGTGTCCGCTTAAACAGGTTTGTAATCGGTAAAGAAAAAAAAAATTAATCTATTTGCAAACACACCCACTAGACGTGATCGTAAGAAATAAATACAAACCGTTCGGTCGCAGACAGAATAAGATATAAAAGCATGAAAATGAGTCATCACACGTTAAATCTGGAATGGATTCTAATGTACGTGCATGCTCTTTCCGTTAGTATATCGTATTATTTATGTTTTATGTTGTACAAAATTATTTAATAAAGTAACCGATGCCTGTATCTGCGTTTCTTTTTAACACGCTTTTATTAGCTTCACCTGTATGTATGATGTATGTTTGTAATCGAACCCTTTGAGCTCGATTTTGTCCTACTTTGAACGATCAGATTTAATTCAAACTTTGCACACCTATCAAAGGTCGATAATAATGCAATAATCCGAAAAAAAAAGAAAAAAACAATTAACTAAAAAATGAAAAATAAATTAAAACAACTAAAAAAACACGCTTTCATAAAAAAATACATCTAAAAAACAGAAAATAAAATTTAATAAATTTGGATTAAGAATAGTGTAGATTAGAAATAAATGTATATTTTTGTAAAAAGTGACAAAAAAAATGAGAATGACCTTCAGATATCAGTATTTTTATCATTTTTTAAACTATTTTTTTTTTATAGCACGGCATAGTGACTGCACACCACCACCTGCGTAAATGTCTCTACACGTTACGCTTGAAGGACCCAATTTTATAGGAAGGAGGGAACACTTCTCGGCCGGGAGATTGTTTCACAGCTTTACGGTACGACAAAGATAAAAACGTTGCGAACTTTTTAGTTCGTTCCCAGATAGGATCTACCGTAAAACTGTGGCTCCTAAGCCCAGGGTGACTAATTCGGTTGTGTAGCTCTTCAAAACACTCGCCATGATACAGACGGTAGAACACGCTCAGTGAGGATCAGACCTGCGCAACTAAAGCGGTTCTATAAACTCTGTGATATCTGCATCATTAACAACGACAAATTAATAGAAAATCGTTCGAATGGGTGCAATGTACTAATGTCTATCTAAACCCTTAGTTCCCAAAGTGGTTCAGGTGGACCCCGAGGGGTCCGTGGGAGACTCGACGGGGGTTTACGTTGGCGTTACAAGTAAATAGGGGTTCACAATGCGTAAGCGGGGATCCACGAAAATTTATCTTCTTCCGATAGTGAAGAACTAAAATGTTGGCTTCACTTTACCTATCAATGCAGGCAGATGATATCTTAAGAAGCTTAGCGACTATTACTTGTAAAAATTTGTATATTTCATATTCAGTATTAAAACTATTTTGTGAATATGGTAGAAATGTAGCTGCAGGGGGTCCATCGGAACCAGATAAATTTTGAAAGTGGTCTACTTCGATCAACAATAACTAGTTAAAACGTCGCCGCGAAAAATACGTCTCGGTAAATAAGAGCTCACTTGAAATGGGTGCCCTTATTTTGTTTAGTTTGTTTGAAACACAGCCAATGTAAGCCCGTTTCACATGCCGCAGTGTATTCAAAAGATGCAAAAATAATATCCGAAAAAGCATTTTAACGGCCGGAGTATCTTACTTTCGCTAAATACATGTTAAATAATTTATATTTTAAGCTTTAAACTAACAAATAATATCAAATTTTCAACAAAATTACCGATTTTAAACCTGTGATACAAATGTTTGGCCTCGCTGCGCACAAACACAAACAAACACGCACAATAACGGGAAAACGTACTTCATTCATTACATGTTAAGGTTGAATTCACACTAAATGTTGTCTTTTCATTTGTGAAGGGAGTAATTTATCGCTTTGCTCGGTTTATCGTAAGTATTAGATAATATTTTGAACATTTGTGACTTTATTACTAGGTATTATGGTTGTAATTAGGTTGAACTTAAACTTTTTTTCTCTCTTTTTTAGTAAACAAATAGTTACACATAAGTATATATTTTCGCGGACAATTTTTAGCATCGATTTTGTACGTGACCCTTTATCTTGTTATTGTTGATCGAAGGTGGTCTATGAGAAAAGTAGTCTGGGAAACTCTGATCTTAACGATTTAGATTCATTTTTTACCGCTATTAATAGTTCATCAATGTCATAGAAGCGATATTAGAATTTTCAGACATACAACTTTTTTTAGTGGCGCGTAATTCTTAAACTGTGATTTCTTTCAAGATATTAATTCAAATGATATAAAGAAAAGGTAAAGAGTATTTAATTTAAGAAGAATAACTACTGTATTGTTTCTAAATATCATCACAAGTAACCCATAATGTTTTAACAATATATAAAAGATAAAAATGGTTACTTTATTCTTATATGATAAGACATAGATCATATACACTTTTCTGTGTGAACTTTTCAGATATACAATTATGTAGTTTGTTACTTTGATGTAACTTATACGGTGTTATTACAAAAAAGTTAAATACGTATTGAACCCTGGCTTTAAAAAGGTCTCATATTAAACGCAACGCGGTCGCTGAATGTTCGCCATCTTGCTCGTTTGCCTCGCTTTGGTTACGTTAGATTAGACGCGAAAAAAGGATAACGCGAACTTGCCTCGGGCGAGTGCGGTGCATTTATTAGGAAACTTTTTTAAACCAAGTATTTAATACGTATGTAACTTTTTTGTAATAACACGGATAAAGTTTAGCCAGCGTTACAATGCTTCTTACGGCTTTCTCTATAATACGTCAATATTTTTCTACTATATTGATATATAATATTAGGTCTACCTGATAGTTCTGTCGGTTTTTACAATAAAACATAATACATTACTTTCTTAGCTTCAGTAAACTTTATTAAATAATATTATTGCGATTATTATTAAAAATTAGTGTTAGGGCAATTTCTATATCCCATTTATATTAACTAACCTATTAACACATAGAAAAAGAAACTCCCAAATCTGCAAAAGCATTGTAATTGAGTGCGTCACGTTTCTAACACAGGTATGTAACGATCTCTGGGCGCCGGCCAACAGCACTCATACAAAAACCATTCACGATAGAGATCCAGAAAATAAATATAGTAAATTAGGTACGTCGCGGAAAAATTTCATACTGCAACATTATTTTGAATTAAGGTCGAAATAACAGTGAGCAAATGAAACTTTGTCATAATTTTTGACAGAAATTATGAAATTGTGATTCCAATTAGAATTAAAGCAAGATTTTAACAAATTAATCTATATCACAACATAGTATAAAACAAAGTCGCTTTCTCTGTCCCTATATCCCTATGTATGCTTAAATCTTTAAAACTACGCAACGGATTTTGATGCGGTTTTAATAGATAGAGTGATTGAAGAGGAAGGTTTATATGTACAATAACATCCATTAAATAGTGGAGAATTACTGTTATTTTTGAGGTTTCTAATGAGATGTCGTAAATAATTACATAACCGATTGGATGCAGACGAAGTTGCACGGGTCAGCTAGTATATTATAAAGCTGAAGAGTTTGTTTGTTTGGTTGAACGCGCTAATATCAGGAACTACTGGTCAGGTTTGAAAAATTATTTCAGTGTTAGCTAGCTCATCTATAGAGTTAAGCTATAGGCTATATATCATCGCGCTAAACCCTATACGAGCGGAGCACCAATGAACAAAGTTTCAAAATCTCTTTTTTCCTTTTCAGAGCTTCCGTTGCGTGTTAGTGTTAGCTGAAAGTAACCATTCCACACGGACGACGTCGCGGGCAGAAGCTAGTCAAATATATTCTGTAAAAACAAGAAATATTTAACAGAGAATAACACCCACGTCAAAAATATCTACACTAAAAAAACAGTAAAACTAAAATTACATTGTTAATGCGCTTGTTAAATATCAGCTTGTTTTATAATTTTCATCACTTTTTACAAAAATATACATTTATTTCTAATTTACAGTATTCTTAATCCAAATTTATTAAATTTTATTTTCTGTTTTTTTTTGTTTAATTTTTTATGATTTTTTTTTACTTTTTTTTCGGATTATTGCATTGTCATCGACCTTTGACATGTGTGCAAAGTTTGAATTAAATCTGATCGTTCAAAGTAGGACAAAATCGAGCTCAAAGCGGTCGGTTACAAACATACATACGTATAGGAGAAGCTAATAAAAGCGTGTTAAAAAATGGCCCAGTAAGTCGTTGATCACAGTCAGGTGTCATAAACTCAAACTGTCATAAACCCACCAATATCACAATGATTATAGGAGTTCTGACATATCTTCAATATTCAAAGTCTAATGTTAATAAAATTAAAATAGGATTCCCTAAAATACTCCTTACCAATGACAAGTTCCGTTTATATATGACGAAAATACTAAGGTACCCAACGTTTAAAAAAAAAACAAGCGAATTGTTTTGAAGTCGGTGAGAAATTTAAAAAAAAGGAATTTTAAGGTATATACCTTAAAAGCCTTAGAGCAAAATCTGGGATTAGATATATATCGCTAGCTCCAAAGAATAAGCATAATAATTCGTTTTTACATACTATTTGTTATTTGCAAAGTTATTTTGTCTAATATTAATAGTTATTCAATTAAACATGTTAATTCCAAATCAAATCAAAATCACTTTATTCAATTTAGGCCCTAAATAAATCAATTAGGCACTCATGAACGTCAAAACTACCACCGGTTCGGAAAACAACCCAGTCATCGAGAAGAACCGGCAAGAAAATCGATTTGGTTTATCTTTTTAACAAATATATATAATAGTAAATGTCACAATCGTTTGTAATGGATGCACAGAGATGAGTCAATTCCAGACATCACTATCGTTCACATATTGATCCACTCTATAATAGCCTTTTGACACTAAAACCCGCTTGACATGGCGCTTAAATTCGCAATTCGGCAAATCGGTAATATCCCTTGGGCCTTTGTTGTAAATTCCATTGGTGGTTACACCTAAATATATAAATCAAGCATAAAATTTCATTAAATACCTTAGAAAATATCAATGATTCAGTATTATCATTTATAAAAAAAAAATATATTGGTGTAAAAAAAGTATGTGGTATGGAATCTTTTGTTTTTAACTTTATTAACTGTCAAGTGCAAAGTGGAGTTTTTGGCGGGATTTTAGTCTGTCATGTAGTGGATTTTATATTTTATTCATAATCATGTGTTACTTGACTCTATATTGTGTAAAATTGGTGGTGTTTTATGTAATATAGTTTATTTATTGTGCACAAGTGAAATGAATGGAAAATAATACCACGAAGCATGAATTCTGAAATGCCACAAAAATTCCCTGGAACATTGTAACAAGGGAACCACCATCTTGTTGGAACATTGACACAAACTTAACATTGACATTGAAATACTCACTCGACAATTGGAATATTAACTACTCGACAATGGCAGTAAAGTAAATTTTTGAAGGTGGTAGAGCCACGCTGTAGCTATTACTAGTTTCAGCATGAATGGGTCGGCTCGTCCGGGGTAGTACCACCCTCTCACGGAACACCGACGTGAAGTAACTATGCTTGCATTGTTGCGTTTCGTTCGGTTAGTGAGAGCGCCGGAGGCCCACCTCCTTTCCCCCTTACCCTACCCCTCCCCCATACACAGGCTGGCAACGCATTTGCGTCTCCCCTGGTGTTGCTAGTGTCTATGGACGGTGGTGATCACTTAACATCAGGTGACCCACATGTATGTTTGCCGCCTTTTGACATAAAAAAAATCTGGGATTTTGGTTGCCAAAAAAAAGTGCAAAGTGCTAAAAGATTAATCAGATAGTAATAATAAAGAAAAATATGTAAATTGCATATCAGTAGATTGAAACCATACGAAACCTAGGCGGATAGTTAGATTTTTTAAATTATTATTTTGTTAATCTGTGGCATTTTCTTCGCGCCGTAATTGATACGATACCGTAAGGCATTATTAAAAATTGAAAGAAATTGTAAAAATATTTCATGTCTTCAGAATTTAAATGAATTATGGTCATCATTATTTTTATCAAATCTTATGATAAACTTGTTTTTATTGTCATATCTTTATATATAAATTTCTTCTGTGCGCGTGTATGTCACTGAACTCCTCATAAACGGCTGGACCGATTTTAATAAAACTTTGTGTGCGTGTTCCAGTGGATCCGAGAATGGTTTAGATTCACAATTGGACTCGGTAGGTGGCGCTGCGGTTGAATTTTAGATTTTTTTTTTTTATTATCAAAGCAGGACAACGCCGCCCAGCCCGCTAGTAGTTTTATAAAATTGTGAATTATTTTAAATCGTTGGAAATCGATACAAGAATTATAATTAATAGACTTGCTTTTCAATTCTATCAGAATGTTATAAAACGGAAAACAAACACAAAATGTTCTCTCTTGCACTTTTCACACTCCCTCCATACGAAGGCTAATAGAATACCACCTCTGTGAACCACAGATCACACATCACTGGCCACGACAAACAGACTTTCGCGTGCCGACGAAAGCGAAATGACACGCGTCGTTCCATTTTCAAAAGCGCTTCCTGTATGCACCCGTTTTCACTAATTCCATTTTCGAAATTTCGTAACCACAGACAAAACAAACTTTTGTATACGTTATCGCAATGACACATCAGAAAGATCTGGCAAAGAGACAGGTGAAACGAGGTTCACTAACTAATAATTAAAACAAAAAGAGACCGTAATATAATCGAGCACTGGAATCGAGTCCTGTGCGGCCGTCAGTCGATCACAAGTACAACGGGGCGACTGAGAGCGAAGATTCACGTGAAATTACGAACATTTCGAGGAAGTTACTATATTTAAACATAGTTGGCTATGATATGTGCATAGCGTAAACAGTCGATTTACAAATTAAATACTCTATGCATACTCTTTAATTTAAAACTTTTTAATATATCGACCAAAACTGATATACTCAACTATACTTTTTAGAATTCTTAATTAAATACTAATTAGTATTAATGCTTTAATTATGATAATAAATAAATACACTTACATTAAAACTGTATAAATTGTCTATGAAATTAATGATGCTATAATTAATTTTAATATAATTAGATGTTTGCGGAGTTTTTTGGCACTCGGTATATGTGAATTAATAAAAGGGGAAGTAATTTGCGCACAGATATGATTATATATGTGTTTATATTTCAAATGAAGCTAAATCCAATTTTAGCCGTTTCTAATATTTTACATTATTTTTGAAGTTCTTCTAAAACCTTATGAATGGCATTTTTTTATATCATAGGAGGCAAACGAACATTCGGGTCATCTGACGTTATGTGATCACCGCCGTCCATAGACGCTAGCAACGCAAGAGGAGACACAAGCGCGTTGCCAGCCGGTGTTTGATGGGGAGAGAGACGGGGTAGGGGAGAGGAGATGGAGAAGAGGAGGTGGGCCTCCGGCGCTCTCACTGACCGAACGAAACGCAATAATGCAAGCACTGTTACTTCACGTCGGTTTTCTGTGAGAGGGTGGTACTACCCGGGCGAGCCGAACCATTCATACTGAAAATTTGAACTTTGATATCGGTGTATAAAGATTTGAAATCTTAAAAAAAATAAACATGTTAGATGAACGATTAAAAATTGGACTTACATCATTTAGAAATCACTCACATCATTTAGAGTCGTATGTTGAATAGAAAAAGTATTCACGCAGTAGACAATGAAATAAAGAGGCTTGTGAATTTAACAATGAAAACCTGCATTTTGTAAAGGACCGGCATGATCTAAATACTAGAAACTGTAACAAACTGGTCGTCCCACGTTTCAGACTTAGCAAAACCAGTAATAGTTTCTTAGGTAATAGTGTTAGGTTTTACAATAAAGTCCCAAAACATATTACCGATTTGTCGGACTGTTTTGAATTTAATGTTTTGAATTTAAGCACCATGTATAGCAGGTTTTAGTGTCGAAAGGCTATTATAGAGTCGATCAATATGTGCACGATGGTGATGTCTGAAATTGACTCCTCTCTGTGCATCCACTAAAAACGGTATTGTAACGTATAATGTATTCGAAATATATATATGTTAAAAAGATGTACCCGATCGAGATTTTTGTCGGTTCTTCTCGATGACTGGGTTGTTTTCCGAACCGGTGGTAGTTTTGACGTTCATAAACGCCTTATTAGGGCCTAAACTGAATAAAGTATTTTTGATTTGAATTGAGTTAATTATATCTTTATTTCTACCTAACTGATACCTACGACTTCACCTATGTTGTCCTGCCCATACGCACCACACCGGTTGCCCCACTTCTCTACAGCAAGAAATATATATCGCTAAATGCACACTGCTTATAAAAATCCTCTTAAAACTGTATACAAAAGGGAGATATCGTGATAGTTTTAGATAAGTACGAAGTATCTAAGAAGTTAATTTAAAAAATACGTCAAAATCTATTTAGCACCCTTGAGCTAGTTGTCAAAATAAAATCGGCTGAGTGCCTTAAGCGCTTGCCTTAGTAGTCCGGTGAAGCTGTTAAGACCTTGCTTAGTCAATAGCGTAGACAGTTCGAAAAAAAAATCGAAAAACATGATACGACAGCATTCAAAATTATTAATTTTGAACACTGTGACATTTCATTGTCGGCAACACTGGGTCAAGGCGCCAAAATGAACGTCCATGCTGTTTTATTTATACGCTGTGATAGGGTTGTTTACTAATGTTAAGTATGACAAATTTGTATTTGGTGAACCTGTTAATATTATTCAGAGTAAAGTAGAGAATTATTTGTTATTTTTATAATAAGAAATTGAAAATCGGTTAACTAACAAAGGAGGATGATGTACATAACCGTTTTGTCTCTGCTTATTTTTTTATACGAGTGCTCGTTCACTAGTCGTACTTCGATCATAGAGGAAAATCTTTTTCAATTTTTAATGATAACACTAAAGCTCTTCAATGGTTACTAAAGAAAAAAAGAATGTAGAAAATCGGATAAGAAACCAACTAGGGAGATGTTCTTAACAGTTACCCCACTGCCTATGTATATATCTATACTGGCGGGCTCAGCGGACGCTCTCGCCCGGATAAAAAGAAAACCTTGACAAATAATATATCTAAACCTTCCTCACGAATCACTTTATTTTCTGGTGAAAACCACATGAAAATGCGTTCAGTAGTTTTTGAGTTTATCGCGAACAGACCGACAGACGTAATGGAGGACTATGTTTTATAATATGTAGTGATATATAGATAGATCGACAAACATTCGTAACCTATATGTAAGCGGATATTACAATACCATGTAAATATAATTAAAAAATCACAAACAAGTTTAATATTATGAGAGTGTGCAAAATGAGCTCAAGGCTATCTTATGATGACGAATTCTCTTAAATCCAGGGTCAGTACTCCCACTTGTTTTTGATAATCTCATCTATACAAATAAAATTGAAGTGTCTGTTTGTGTTATCAAAATAACAGCAATTTGCTTAATAGATATAGAAGTATTATACGGTAGTAGGAAAAACAAATTTTAACTTTCGTCTGCCTGTCTGTTTTAGCGGGTCTTTGATTGGCGAATAGCTGATGTTATAAGGAATAACTTGGTAATACTGTTATAATAACAAAAACAAATTTTCACATTTTTGTCTGCCTGTCTGTTTGTTACGGCTAATCTCAGAAACGGTTGGACCGATTATAGCGTGTCTTTCACTGGCGAATAGCTGATATTATAAGGACTAATTTGGGCTATTGTTATAATAAGAAAAAGAATTTTTCAGATTTTTGTCTATTGTCTGTTTGTTCCGGCTAATCTCAGAAACGGTTGGACCGACTTTAGCGGTACTTTCACTGGCGAATAGCTGATGTTATAAGGACTAACTTAGGCTACTGTTGTAATATAAAAACAAATATTCATATTTTTGTCTGCCCGTCTGTTTGTTCCGGCTAATCTCAGAAACGGATGGACCGATTTTAGCGGTACTTTCACTGGCGAATAGCTGATATTATAAGGAGTAACTTGGTAATACTGTTATAATAAGAAAAACAAATTTTAAGATGTTTGTCTGCTTGTCTGTTTGTTCCGGCTAATCTCAGAAACGGTTAGACCGATTTTAGCGGGACTTTCACTGGCGAATAGCTCATATTATAAGGGATAACTTGGGCTACATCCATTTTCGAAAAAAAAGTTTCCACGCAAATATAATAAACTAAAGAATCAATATTCAGTATAATACTCACACGTTTACATTGAATAAAAATTATTTGCTAAATTCCAAACGGACGAAAGCGCGAGTAACAGCTAGTATCACATACCTATAATTAACATTAATTTGTGAGAAATATATATTTTCGTAGTTTTGAAAAGCCGAAAGAACGGTGTTTGAGACAACTTTGTATTTTCGATTTAACTGGGGTATAAGAGGTTGCGAATATCATAAGACTTGAGATACCCAAGACAACCTTACCTGCACGTGGTGCACACTGCTGAATAACGAACGAGGCAATGACGAAAGCGGGGTGGTAGGGTTTTACAGCCTGACTGGGTCGCAACCACCATGTATATGGCGAAAAAGCCCGTCATAGTAATTCGCTTCTGCGGGTCAGCCTGTGCATATCCAGTTTTTCGCAGGCCGGCATGACAGCGGCGACCGTCGATGGATACTGTGTCATTCGGTGGTCACCATTGTTTTTGGATTGTACTGTGCTTACTATCAGGCATAGTGCAGTCATTTTGCCGTGCTAAAATAAAAAATATATATAATTATTTTATGAACAGTTTATTGAGCGAACATTTTAAATTATTATAAGATGCTTAAAATTATGAACGTTATTTTAAAATCGGACGAAGTTATAAAATAACGTATCATGTGTTAAGAGGAAATACGGTTTGCGAAAAGTTTGTAGAACAGATAATAACAGGAGCTTATTGCTATCGCACCCTTCCTGAACTATTAATTGAAGCGCAAAAGAGACAACTGATGTTCAGACTGCTTATACCTATGTATATAAAATAGCCGAAACCGTAATTACGTATGTTTACGTGTGTCCTCGTCCGAAGCTATAGCAATTTTAATTCTTTGTTCAAAATTAATTTAACAAGGTTTTTGGCTTTGTCGTTGTTTTTTTTTCTCTAATTTATCATATTCATTAACTTTGTATGTCGAATGTCTAAAAACAGAAATATAATTGAGTAATTTTAGTACTTTTAGAAAGCTTCTCTAGATTGTATAATATATAATTTATGGAAAAATTAAAAACATAGGAACATGACAATGATAGATATAGCTTTTATGGTACAATCATATTTGGTCTACTATCATAACTTATTTATTTATTTTAAAAAAATTATACATTCTCCAAAAAAGAACAACTAAAATGTTAGTTTCACTAACCCAAACTTTTGTATATACTAAATTACATAACTAACACGTAAGTGAAAAAAAAATAGAAATAAACATTTAAAAGTTATGTATAGTTCACACGCGGTAGAAGTGAGACAAATTTTTGAAGTTATACTTCTTTTGGTGCGTTAGGGAAAAATGATGAGAGTAAATTTTTACGATGCGCGCGGACACCGTCACGAAAAACCGACACCCTGAAGTTAGCTATAGTCAAAATTTTGTTTCTTTGTATTAAAACTTTCAATATATTAATTACCTTTTTTCTATTGTTAGTGTCGTTTTTTTATACAAACGTAGAATAAGGCGAAAAATAAAAATTTTGAATAGATTATTATCTTGTTACCCCAAAGAAGTATAACTTCTAACGCGTGTACGTAAGTACACATACACTTTTTTTTTAAAGTGCGCGATAGTCACTACGATCTAACAGAAAATAATGTAGTGGACAGAAAATTTAAATTGTATCCAACAATAAATTTAAACAAACCCTACACAAATTATTATTGTAATATAAAACAAAACAAAGATGAAAACTGGAAAAATTGTATAGTTATGGTAAATAGCTAAATAGTATTTAATAGGGTATATTTAACAAATTGTTGTGGTGTATAAATGTTGAAAAGGGATGACGCATTATTTTTTATTATTTATGTGTTTGTGAGCGTATATTTTGTATAATATATAAAATAAAATAGCATGAAATGTAATAAAACAAATATCGGAATCAAATATGAAAATAGGCAATTTAATAGATAAATAGTGACTCAGATGTAATATAAGAAGAAATAAAAGATAACAAGAGTAATGAACAATATGTAATGTAATAGATAAATAGTAAATTAATAATAATATAAGAACAATAATACTAATAATAAGGTAGAATAATAAATGGCAAAAAATGTTTTGGCAAATTAGAAACCTGGTAATAAAAAGGTCTCGGATTACGTCTGAGGTACAAAAAACCTGGTGGTAGTGTGGTTTTAATGGTGGTAGAGCCACGCTGAAACTATTATAGGTTTCAGCGTGAATGGGTCGGCCCGCCCGGGGTAGTACCACCCTCTCATAGAAAACCGACGTGAAGTAACAGTGCTTGCATTGTTGCGTTTCGTTCGGTCAGTGAGAGCGCCGGATACCCACCTCCCCTCCCCTCTCCTCTCCCTTTCCCTCCCCTAACCCTTCCCTCCAAAAGATGGCAACGCACTTGCGACTCCTCTGGTGTTGCTAGTGTCTATGGATGGTGGTGGTCACTTAACATCAGGTGACCCACCTGTTCTTTTACCTCCTATGATATAAAAAAAGCTAAATAAAACCTAAAATATTATTTTAAGGATTTAA
Source organism: Antheraea pernyi (assembly GCA_015888305.1). NCBI lineage: Eukaryota > Metazoa > Arthropoda > Insecta > Lepidoptera > Saturniidae > Antheraea > Antheraea pernyi. The sequence goes on along the minus strand of MU158746.1, from coordinate 1,450,645 downwards.
AAATGGTATTTATTTATCCCTAAATTATCTCGATGCTATACTTATATAATTCGTATTTATAATTAAATTTGAGTTCTGCGCAACTATCAACCAATCAGAGCGGTCAAGAAGTTTGGTGAGGACTGTATCTCCATTTGTTTCATCATGGATTACTAGCCGGCCCGGCGGATGTGTCGCGCCCTGATAATAAAAAAAAAATATATACAAACCTTCCTCATGAATCATTCTATCTAATGATGTTTCATGCAGTTTTTTTTTTTTAATTCAGATGCAGTTTTCATCAAAATGAAAGGAAAGGAATAATGATGAGAGTAAATTTTTACGATGCGCGCGCGCACACCGTCACGATAAACCGACACCCTGAAGTTAGCTATAGTCAACATTTTGTTTCTTTGTATCTGTTGTTTGTATTTCTTTGTATTAAAACTTTCAATGTATTAAATAAGTTTTTTCTATTGTTAGTGTCGTTTACAAACGTAGAATAAGGCGAACGATAAAGTTTTTGAAAAGATTTTTATCTTGTTCCGCCAAAGAAGTATAACTTCTAACGCGTGTACATAAGTACACACACACTTTTTTATTATCAGGGCGGGCCCGCTAATATACTTATAACTAATAATTAATTAATATTTATTTTATAAACAAATTTCCAACAACATTTAAAAAAAATGGTGCTTGGTGTGTGTGTATCTTTATTTTAATCCAAAAGAAAATTACGTAATTTCACTCGGTTTAACACACGGTGTTGTTAAAATAAAATAAATAAACCGAAACAAATCCAGACCGAATGTTTACAACACCTGTGAACGAAAATATACAAACCGTTTCAGGGTGAAGTAGTTAAATTCAATTGCGAACTCGGTTTGTTTGTATCATACGAGGGTTTGGCGTGTTCTTGGAATATGGTCTTTTGAGTCTTATACCTTTTGTTTTTCGAACTGGCTATACTTTTTTTTCTTCAACTTACTATGCTATTGGCCGAGCAAGGCCTTAACAGCTTCACCGGACTAACTGACTATAAGCTATTGTCCTGATAGGCTTACACCGCAAGTGCGTTGCCAACCTGTGTATAAAAACAATTAAGACATTTTGTAATTCAGCCTAATTAAGGTTCTTACTCAAAGCGATTTCCCCTATTGCGTACACAAAGTCGCACTGTACGTAATTTTACCCTTAATCCACCTAAATAGGATCGGCCTAACACGTTTTTCTTTTCAACTCTCCACTTTCAGATGTCATCTCAGTATCCACACTTTCATACAGATTCTCCACGCAATCAATCCATACCTTCTTCGATCTTCATGTACTCCTATATCCGCCCACATTCACACTCAAAACTTTCTAGTTACACGATTTTCATATTCACCATGACATATCCATAATATGCAAGCCTTTTACTCCTCAACTTCTTTGTCATTAGAACGACGGTGACGTCTAAAAAAGACGGCCCTCTCCATGCATCCACTAAAAACACATGCAACTATCTATGTTTGTAAAAATATATATCATGAAAAGTTAAACCAGATCGAGTTTCTTGTCGGTTCTTCTCGATGGCTGGGTTGTTTTCCGAACCGGTGGTAGCTTGGACATTCATAAGCGTCTCCTCAGGGCCTAAATTGAACAAAGTATTATTGATTTTCTCTGATAAATCTTAACACATTATAAAATAAGTCGCTTCCGCTGTCTGTTTCCTTAGATCTTTAAAACTATTTAACGGATTTTAATGCAGTTTACAGCAGTAGATAGAGTGAGTCAAGAGGAGTTTTTAAGAGTGGTAGAGCCACGCTGAAGCTATTATTGGTTTCAGCATGAATGCGTCGGCTCGTCCGGGGTAGTACCACCCTCTATTGTTGCGTTTCGTTCGGTCAGTGAGAGCGCCGGAGGACCACCTCCCTTTCCCTCCCCTCTCACTCCCTTTCCCCCAAACAGGCTGGCAACGCACTTTCGACTCCTCCGGGGTTGTCAGTGTCTATGGACGGTGGTCATCACTTAATATCAGGTGACCCACAAGTTCGTTTGCCAGTTATGACATAAAAAAAAGGAAGGTTTATATGTATAATACACACATATTATAGTATAGGAAAGCCGAACAATGCAAAGATTCGTAATGAGATGTCCGAAAATACATATTTTTGTGCACTTAAATCGCAAACGCTAGAGCTAAACCTTACGAGATAGATCAAATTAATGTACTACGGAATCGTATATCTTAAAAATATGATGGTATATATTTATCTCTAAAGGATAAACCACAGTAACCATTTTTATCTTTTTACAAAAATAATGGTGTTATTTACCAAGCTATTCTATACAATACAGTATTTATTCCTTATTCAATTAAATACATTACATACGTTGTATATGTCCTGTAGTTCGAAAATACCCTTAACAGTACTTCATTAAGTTGGATATCTACATTGCATCCGTGCGAAGCTGGGACGGGCCGCTATTAATAATAAAATAAAACCATAGATTAAACATTTCATCGCAGATCTATTTTGTCTATGCGTGCGTGTGTCGTCTATGTGCGTGCAATTTCGCTAACTATCGAATGCAATCTGGACGAAAGCCAAATCGTATAAAGTGCGATGACCTACGAGCACTTCTATTTTACGTCTGTGATCTCCGCAGTCGTAACTTCCCATAAAGCAAATAAACAGACGGCATTCATTCATCAAAAATCGAAAAAAAAAATCTCTGATCAATTGATATAAGATTAATTAAGATATATTTTACGACTAGCTATGACAAAAGAACCCTAATAAAATTCAAACTTTGAAAAATCAATGAACTATGGTCGAATGTCGACCTCTGGGCGCCCACTAGTCCAATTAAATACATTACATACGTTGTATATGTCCTGTAGATCGAAAATACCCTTAACAGTACTTCATTAAGTTGGATATCTACATTGCACCCGTGCGAAGCTGGGACGGGTCGCTATTAATAATAAAAAAAAGCCATAGATTAAACATTTCATTGCAGATCTATTTTGTCTATGCGTGTGTGTGTCGTCTATGTGCGTGCAGTTTCGCTAACTATCGAATGCAATCTGGACGAAAGCCAAATCGTATAAAGTGCGATGACCTAAGAGCACTTCTATTTTACGTCTGTGATCTCCGCAGTCGTAACTTCTCATAAAGCAAATAAACAGACGGCATTCATTCATCAATAATCGAAAAAAAAATCCTCTTTGATCAATTGATATACGATTAAGATATATTTTACGACTAGCTACTGCCCGCGACTTCGTACGTATGGAATAGTTTGGACTAACACACAGCGGAATCTCTCAAATCGAAAAAAAGGCTGATTTAGAAATATTCTTCATTGGGGCACAGCTTCTATTGGTCTTGACGTGAAGACATATAGCCTATAAACTTCATCGATAAATTAGCTATATAATACTTTAGTAGGTGGTAGAGCCACGCTGAATCTATTACTGGTTTTAGCATGAATGGGTCGGCTCGCCCGGGGTAGTACCACCTTCTCACAGAAAACCGACGTAATGTTGCGTTTCGATCAGTCAGTGAGAACGCCGGAAGACCACCTCCCCTACCTTTCCTCCTTTCCGCTTCTCCCTTCCCGTCCTCCTCCTACCTGCCAGCCTTCCTCGCTAATTGAGTTATCTAAGAATGAAAGAACTATTCAAATCCAACCAATAGTTTCTCAGATTAACGCGCTCAAGCAAACAAGCCTTTGCAATATTAGTATTGTAACAACCGGAAGCACTACCGTACGTAATGCCTAGTGCTGCCACCGGAAGTATCGCCATAACAACCGGAAGCACATTGTATCGCGCCACGGTACTGCCCACCGGAAGCACTACCATACGTATAGGTGGTAGAGCCACGCTGAATCTATTACTGGTTTTAGCATGAATGGGTCGGCTCGCCCGGGGTAGTACCACCTTCTCACAGAAAACCGACGTAATGTTGCGTTTCGATCAGTCAGTGAGAACGCCGGAAGACCACCTCCCCTACCTTTCCTCCTTTCCGCTTCTCCCTTCCCTTCCTCCTCCTCCTACCTGCCAGTCTTCCTCGATAATTGAGCTATCTAACAATGGAAGAATTTTCAAATCGAACCAATAGTTCCTCAGATTAACGCGTTCAAGCAAACAAGCCCATCAGCTTCGTAATATTAGTATAGACTAGCTGTGCCCGCGACTTCGCCCACGTAATAAAGTCATATGAACGTATTTAGTCCATTCACTTATCTACATTTCTCTCATACTAAGTCGCGGCGCTATTAAAATTACAATAACTTTTGATAGAGTGGACCGATTTTAATGAAACCAAGACTAAGTTACTCCCGAGGATATGCTTTATGATTTTCTTATTTAAGGTTTTATTGTGAATCCAGTACTTTAGCTGTGATGGGTGTTCATAAAAACAGACAGACATTTTTTTTAATGATTGAAATGTATATATTACTTAATCCTAGATATCTGCAACAATTTTTTTCAGGAAAATCGAAAAAGTACGTTTGTATAGAATCGTTGAATAAACATATTACGCCTATAGACAACTAAAGGAAAATAGTCATATATCTAAATACGTAATACGTAGCTCGCTAAAGCGCATGATTCTATTGTCAACAAGGTCAAGTCCATTCAATGCGTAATGCTGTTGATTATTAACATAGCTTACAACAATATACACCCGACTTCTTTCGCGAAAATACATGCTAAAGCTTTGTTTTTTCTTGTTTCCTTGAAAAAAAGAGTGACTCATCTGCCGTTTTTTTACAATATCTATACTAATATATAAAGCTGAAGAGTTTGTTTGGTTGAACGTGCTAATCTCAGGTACTACACACATCAAATAAGTCTAAGCAACATGCGTGATATTACATATTTTACCATTTATATTAATTAATTTCTAAGTATTTACTCAAACAAAGTGCGTAGGTAAGTAAACTTTTTTGTTATTGATGACATACTGGCTGGTTGTAAAAAAAATTGATTGTTTTGTTTTTTCATAAAATTCAAATGACTGCGAATTTGTTTGAATTTAAGTGCGTTTTAATTGCTACGTTTAGTCTTGATTTTATAATTTTACATACATATAACATACCCTGATAATCATGATAATTGCAATCGCATATTGCAATTATAAAACATTCTTCACTGCTGCTCCGCTGCGATTGGCCTTAGCGTGATGATATATAGCCTATAAGCCTTCCTCGATAAATGCGCATTTATACAACACCGAAATAACTTTTCAAATCGGACCTGACATTCCTAAGGTAAGCGCGTTTTTTTTTATGTCCTAGATGGCAAACGAACAGGTGGGTCACCTGCTGTTAAGTGATCACCGCCGTCCATAGACACTAACAACACCAGAGGCGTCGCAAGTGCGTTGCCACCCATAGAGGAAAGTGTTTGAGGAAGTAGATGGAAGGGAGAGGAGGGAAGAGGAGGTGGGCCTCCGGCGCTCTCACTAACCGAACGAAACGCAACAATGCAAGCACTGTTACTTCACGTCGGTTTTACCCCGTACTACCCCGGACGAGCCGACACATTCATGCTGAAACCAGTAATAGTTTCACCGTGACTCTACCGCAATTCAAACGAAACAAACTCTTCAGCCGTATAATATTAGTATAGATGAACGTCGATGTGGTCTGCGTATAGAATATCTTGTGGTCTAGATACGATACTCAATACATCTTACTTATCTGTTTTAACACTTTGACTGCCACGCTGTAATCACATGTTTCTTTTAGACTGCCACTGCTATTTTTTTACAATTGTAAAAGATATAGCGCTCCGTTCACCAATGAACATAGTGGCGTCACAACAGAAACCGTGGCAATATATGACTAACGTGACAGTCGAAGTGTTAACCATTCCACGCGTACGAAGTCGCGGGCAGAAGCTATTAACTAATTATATTATCTATAATCTATACTAATATTATAATTATAAAGAGGTAATGTTTGTGAGAGTGTAGGGGGTAATATCTGGAGAATCGGAGAAAAAATGGTCGAACGAAAACGTTTCTTACGAACGCTGCCTTAACGATGAGAGATATTTGATTTAGTTCTAGAAAAAAGTTGTAGCTTGATAATGCCTATTACCGCCCAACGAAGTGGGCACGGGTCAGCTAGTATTTTAACAAAGCCCTAGAAATGTTAGCGGGCTCTTAGTGAACGTCCAGAGTGGACGCTATAATCGAGCGACGAGCGGGGCGTCGCGTGTGGCGTTCGTCTCAAACGTATGCATTAATACTTCGATCAACAATAACTAGATAAAGGGTCGCGGACAGGATTTAGCTTCGATTTTGTACGTGACTATATACTTAAATATATACTTATGTGTAGCTATTTGTTTACTAAGAAAGGGAGCAAAAAAGTTTTAAAACAGTTTTAAGTTGAACCTAATTACAACCATGACACCTTGTAATAAAGTCACGAATGTTCAAAATATTATCTAATACTTACAATAAAACGAGCAGAGCAATAAATTACTTCCGTCACTTACAAATGAAAAGACAACATAAACAAATTTGTGTGAATTCAACCTTAACACGCAATGACTAAAGTACTTTTTCCGTTATTCTACGTGGTTGGCGAGCCTTGACCAAACATTTGTACCACATTTTGAAATCGGTAATTTTGTTAAAAATTTAATATTATTTGTTATTTTAAAGCTTAAAATATATCTTATTCAACATATATTTAGATAAAGTAACATTCTCCGG
>MU158746.1:1421523-1437491 GCA_015888305.1 Antheraea pernyi | reverse complement strand
ATACGTTTGGAAAAAAGAAACATATCGCATACAACTTTGTCCGGGTACATTGCACCCGCTTGAACCCTTGTATTAAAACGGCATTTCATTACCCATCACCGATGTGAACAAACAGACAACCGTATTTAATTACGTACACATGTAGAAATCGTATTTGTGGAAGCAAAAATGAAGTTTATTTTTCGACATAAACGATTTATTAGCACGTAATTCACGATGACCGTCTCCTTTGTATCAATAATGCATATTCTCCAGGACAGTATTAATCTCTTACACGCAGTTAAAGTAATGAGTGTGTCCATTTAGATCACATAAATTAACTCAAGAATGTCATTCAGGACGTGAATCGTCTCTGGCTTGATGCGTTTTTAAACGGATCGTTTTGTGCTTTTTTTTTATTGGTCGTGACTCGCGCCTGACCTCAATCATTCCTGACGGAAAATAATGACAATAACAAAACTTAATAGCTACAAGTACCTGAGACGGTGATGTGCTTTTGCATATAATTGGTAAATCTGTACATAAAAGTACTTTTGTCTATTAGGGCTAATCTTTTTTTTTATATCATAGGAGGCAAACGAACACGTAGGTTACACCTGATATTAAGTCTCCACCGTCCATAGACACTTGCATCACCTGAAGAGTCGAAAGTGCGTTGCCACCCTGTGTTAGGGGGAGGGGGAGTAGGGAAGGGGCAAGGGGGAGGGGAGGTGGCTTATACGGCGCTCTCACGCAAGCACCGTTACTTCACGTCGGTTTTCTGCAAAAGGGTGGTAGTACTCCGAGCGAGCCGACCCATTCATGCTGAAACCAGTAATAGCTTCAGCGTGGCTCTACCCTACCATCTCTCTACAATCTCCGAAAAGATAAACTAATTTGACGAAAAATTTATTGATAGAAAAAGGTCAGTCTTTTTTTTTTCGAACTGACTACGCTATTGGCCAAGCAAGGCCTTAACAGCTTCACCGAACTACTAAGGCGAGCGCTTAAGGCACTCAGCCAATTTTATTTTCGCAACAAGCACAAGGGTGCACGGCACACCTTAGCTTGGGCTGTTGGTTACGTAAAAACGCGAATCTGACTGAGAACAGAGTATTACCTTGTCTATATATCATAGTTTATCCTAGAAGTTGACCGGTAATAATACATTTTATTTATTTGGAAGAGTAACAGCTATAATCATTGCATGGTATAAAATAAAGTCCTCTACCGCGTCTGTCTGTCTGTCTGTTCGCGATAAACTCAAAAACTACTGAACGGATTTTCATATTCAATAATTAATTATTATAATAGATACATCAAGCCATTTATTAGTGTTCACCGAATTAAACTAACTTAATTTGGTAAAGGGTGAATAATAAAACACTGATTTCACATAAACAAAGTTGCAATACAAGCTAGTAAAAAAACATTTTGCATCTGATTGGTCAATACACTAGCTGTATAAAATTACAACACGCAAAGTATGTCTGACCTAAAGATTGGTGAATGAAAACTGATAAATTATCTTTATATCAATAAATAATTATAGCGAATACTTTTACTACACGCTATTGACCGCGGTTTCGATACCGTTCAGATAGATTTAACTTATCCCATGATAACAGTACTTTTTTCTACATGGAAATTACCCTACGTCCTTTTGTATACCGCTGACAAAGTTTATGTGAACCTTCATAATGGCTCAGTAATTCAGGCGTGAAAGCCTAACAAACTCACACCTATACATGTTGGAACAACATCCCACCGCCATGTCGATCCAAAAAGAGTAAACTTAGCTTTAAACTCTCATATAAGCATTATCTATTGCAATTTCAAACTCAGTAATTAAAGTGACGTATATTATGTATTCACGCAGTTCTATTGTAAGCTCTATTTATTGGTGTGTATTTTTAAAAATCTTTTTTTCTTATAAATTTATATTTGTTTTGTTTACTCCTAAATTTGTGGTTGAAGTAGTTATATCTCTGTAGTGTGACCATCCGTGACGTGTTATGTGTGTGTGTTATTTGTTTGTTCGTTTTCAATTTTGTATTAACATCAATATGGCCGACTGAACGTCCGTTTATCATCATATAGGCTCCCATCGAAAACCAAGCGCTGCAGTAGGTACTACTTACTGTATTGCAGATTTTTGCTGAATGGATTCGTCAATTGTTGGACATCTATTTTTCAATTTTAAAATGTATTTTTTTCTGTATAATTAGTTTGTGTAATTTAATTTAATTGTATGGTTGTTCCAATAATAAAGTACTTCTTTCTTTCTTCTTTCTTACATATAATAAAAATGTAAATGGAATGAGGCTATACATTTTCGATTTCGTAAAAAAAAAATTGTTCCAGGTTTCTAGGAATAAATAGTAGAATACATTTCAATCAGTTTTAGAAATGTCTGTCTGTCTGTTGGTATGAACACGCATCACTGCTAAAGTACTGGATTCACAATAAAACCTCATATAAAATATAAAGCATATCCTCGGAAGTAACTTAGTCTTTGTTTCATTAAAATCGGGCCACTCTATCAAAAGTTATTGTAATTTTAATGGCACCGCGATACAAATATGTTAGAAAAGTAGATAAGCAAATGGATTAAACCCATGTTATTACAAAAAAGTTAAATACGTATTAAATACTTGGTTTAAAAAAGATTCCTAATAAATGCACCGCGCTCGCCAGAGGCAAGTTCGCGTTATCCTTTTTCACAAGTCTAACCTAACGTAATCAAAGCGAGACAAAAGAGCAAGATGGCGACCGCCGTGCATTTAATATGAGGCCTTTTTAAAGTCAGGGTTCAATACGTATTTAACTTTTTTTTGTAATAATCCCGATTACGTTCAGATGACTTTACTAGTCATCGTTTTGTACATTATGTTCTACGTGGACGAAGTCGCGGGCACAGCTAGTCTATAATATGTAATTTACGATCATCGTTCGATAAATTGAAACCAATCGAACTCCATAAAATAACCAACAAAAAAGTCGAGGCCTCATAATGACTGCCGGAATTTAAAATGTGTCTTTTAAATTTCTTTTAAAATCTTTTAAATTTCAAAATTAATTATAGCGTGCATTATTTAAATTTCATAATGTGTATATTTAAATTATTACCATTAGTTTCTCTTTCACATCTAATGGCACCAAGAATAATAATTATATACGTTTTTTTTTAGTTTATTAATTCATCAAAGATATGGTGTTTTTTTTTCGAACTGACTATGCTATTGTCCTAGCAAGATCTTAACAACTTCACCGGACTACTAAGGCGAGCGCTTAAGGCACTCAGCCGATGTAAAGATATAATGCACTGCACAAGCCCAATACAGAATAGCAATAATACATGTACACTAGGGTGGGCCAAAAAAAACTTTTAATTTTTTTTCTTTTTAGCTACCACGAAATTATCGTCCAAGATGAGGAAAAATTCTGGTAAAGTTTGAGCTCTTAATGTTAATTTTCACAGGTGTCGTGATTTTCGATTTCCCATTTAAATTACACGGGATTTTTTTTTCCCAATTTTAATGTATCTCAACGAGTTAGTTATTCTGTGCTAAAAGTAAATACATAATTTTGTAGGAAACTGAACGGCCTACCTTTTGGCCCACCCTAATGTACACAGCTTTTTATATTACGTGTCGCTAGTCTGGCGCAAGCGTCGCAAACTCAACACGGTCGGTCACGCTTACTAGCATGTCATGACGCGAAATTATAAATTTATCACCTGCCAAAAACATACTGCTGAACGCGCCTAAAGACATTTTCACTTCAAAAATTCTGTATTGAAGAAGAAGTAGTACTCTGGGGTGTAAGGGGTGTCATAAGACTCGAGACACCCAAGCCAACCTCACCTGCACGCGGTTAACCCAGCTGAATAAAGAACGAGCGGGGTGGTAGGGTTTTACAGCCCGACTGGGTCGCAACCACCATGTATATGGCGAAGAAGCCCGTCGTAGTGATTCGTTTCTACGGGTCGCGTTTCGGGATCAGCCAGTGCATATCCAGCTTTTCGCAGGCCGGCATGACAGCGGCGACCGGCGATGGATAGTGTGTCACTCGGTGATCATCATTGTTTTTGGATTGTACTGTGCATAGTGCAGTCATTTTCCCATGCTACAATTTAAAAAAAAAAGTAAAAATATGTTTTGAAATATTTAACTCATATTTTACCCCACCCCTATTTTCCCGCCTTTGTGAACGACACGTTCGTTCACACGTTCATATCCATTAAAGACATCGTAATATGTATTTTATTCTTAGTATACCTTAGTACTAAAATACATAACATGATAGTGATCTAAAACGATGGCTATTAAATAAGGAATTTACTTGATAAACCACATTCCTACATTCTAGCTTTATCTGGAATCAGCCACAACGTTTTGACCTTTTGCCTTACGTGTGTGTGTCAGACGTATTAGTTTTTTTTATACATCTTGCAAGATGACCAATACTTATAAGTAATATTCACCAAGATTACATAAAGGGCAATTTGAAATCTATACATATAAATAATACTGATGTACCTACCTTTTATTTATATGTACCTACCTTTTATTTATTGAAGCTAAGGAGTGTGGTAAGGTTGACGACATTCATAACCTTTTTTTTAAATCTATACTAATATTATAAAGAGGTAAAGTTTTTAAGTTTGTGACGTTGTAAGGGACAATCTCAAAAACTACTGGTCTGATTTGGAAAATTCTCTCAGTGTTATATAGCTAATTTATCAGGGAAGGTTATAGGCTATATATCATCACGCTAAAACCCATACGAGCGGAGCAGTAATGAAGCATCTTGCAAAATCGGGGTATTTTTTCCTTTTCAGAGCTTCCGCTGCGTTTTAGCGCAAAATAACCATTCCACGCGTACGAAGTCACGGGCAGAAGCTATTAACTAATTATATTACCTATACTATCATAAAAAGGTAAAGTTTGTGAGGTTGTAAGGTATAATAACTGGGGAGTCGGAGAAAAAATGGTAAAACGTTTCTTACGAACGCTGCCTTAATGATGAGAGATATATGATTGAGTTCTAGAAAAAAGTTGTAGCTTCATAGTGCCTATTACTGCCCAACGAAGAGGGCACGGGTCGGCTAGTCCTAGGACTATAGATATATAGATAAAATATTTTAATAGCATGACAGCAGTAACACACAGCAGTAACAGCATGATCATCAGCCTTTAAGAGACCCAGTACAGGGCCATAAGTCTCTTCCCGAAGGATGGTATGGGCGTAATCACCACGTCAGCCCACCACGTATTGGCGATTTCAAACTCTGAGAAATCCACAGTTCTATATTTTTCCCACATACAGTAGTACCACAAGAACATTCCTCAGGTTCAGATTTCCTCACGATGTTTTCCTTCACCGTCAGCCGATAGTGTTACCAATTTGAATCAGTAAATGTACGCGAATTCCGGAAAATTCGTTGGTACATACCGCCGAGTTCGTACCTGCGGACATCGAAATAATATTCGACCGGTCAAACCACTGGGCCACCACGACTTCTTATTTTTACGATGTCTGATTTTTATTTAGCCTATATGTACAGGATTGAATAATGGGAAACAAAATATTTTTAATATACACAGAATGGGTTTTGAACCATGATGCTTATTGATTACCATTAAGAATGAATGATGGCAGATCTCCATCAAGCTTCAAGAAATTTTCATCCATTATTGTGTATACATACGTGTTCATTTATTTTGTAAAAACAAATAAAATAATAGGTAATTAGAATAAGTCTTTTTCATTCTAATTCTATACTAATATTATAAAGCTGAAGAGTTAGTTTCTATGCTTGAACATACGAATCCCAGGAATGGCTGCTCCGATTTGAAAAATTCATACAGACCTATTGTATTGGCCTTAGACAGTTCATATCATAGTAGGTGGTAGAGCCACGCTGTAGCTATTACTAGTTGCAGCATGAATGGGTCGGTTTACCCGGGTTAGGACCACCCTCGCACAGAAAACCGACGCGAAGTAACAATGCTTGCATTGTTGCGTTTCGTTCGGTCAGTGAGAGCGCCGGAAGCTCACCTCCCCTTCCCCTTCCTTATTCACCCCTCCTCCAAATGCAGGCTGGCAACGCACTTGAGATTGCCATTGTGTTGTTAGTGTCTATGGACGGTGGTGATCACGTAACATCAGGTGACCCACCATTTCGTTTGCCTCCTCTTGACATAAAAAAAAAACAATGTAAATATCAGGATCAAAGATATAGCAGATTTTCCTAATTTTATATGGAAATGACATCTGATAGCCTAACATCATTATATTTAATTGAATGAGGTTGTAACTAAAATGTCTGCATACCTGTATCTATACTAACATAAAGCTGAAGAGTCCGATTTGAAAAATTCAGTATTAGAAAGCTCATTTATGAGGAATGCTATAGGCTATATATTACGATGCTAAGACCAATATGAGTTGAGAACCGATGAAGAATGTTTCAAAATCGGAGTTTGTTTTTAGCATTAGCTCAAAGTAACTATTTCCATGGGGATGAACAAAGTCATGGGCAGAAGCTAGTTTATGATAAACTAGCGGGCTCAGCAGACGTTGTCCCGCCCTGATTATAAAAAAATCCTAGACAAATTATATACCAAAACGTACCTCGTGAATCAATTTATCCAATGGTGAAAACCGCATAAAGATCTGTTCAGTAGTTTTTGAGTTTATCGCGTACAGACAGACACAGTAGGGGTCTTTGTTTTATACTATGTAATTTATAATAAATTTGATATTTATTTCAAATAATGTCGAAATTATGGTAACAAAATATTATCTTTGTTATATTTGATTTCATAAAAAGTGTAGTATGATAGTATTGAAAATGCCATAAATCAAACAACATTAAATTTCTTGTTCCTTTTCTGTGACTGGCTATTTGAAATTAAACTTGTTTATTGTTTGATAACCACTTTACATATATGGCTATGCATATAACTAGTTGCCTTTATATTACTCTTATTGTAACTTTTACAATAATTATATTCTCAAGTTTGGATGGAATATTTAATGTATTTAATTTAATGAAATATTATATTTTCTAACATTATTTGGCTAATAATGTAAAGAACATGGTAAAATTTATACAGTTAGCAATAGTATATATATGATAAGATTTTTTTTTCCCATAAGTTCAATGATAAATTCACTACATTTTTATATAGTACTAGTAGGGGGGATGTTGTCTTACCCTGATTTTAAAAACCCCTTGACAAATTATATACCTAAAGCTTCCTCATGAATCACTTCATCTACTGGTGAATGTAGTTAAGTCGTAGCCCAAAACTTAATATATCAACATTTATAATAAAATAAAGCCTATTAAAAATACTTTATTTTGTTGTCTTATGATATAATTGCATATAAATAAATCCATTATAATATTATGCACTTAATACATAGTTAATTCTTAGTCAGAACAATCCAACTACGGATAGTACTCTTTGGAACAGTCACAGACCTTTTTGGTTTATATTGGATAAGGACACGGAGAACCGATGAAGAATGTTTCAAAATTAGAGTTTGTTTTTAGCATTAGCTCAAAGTAACTATTCCATGGGGACGAAGTCATGGGCAGAAGCTAGTTTAAATAAACTAGCGGGCCCGGCAGACATTGTCCCGCCCTGATTATAAAAAAATCCTGGACAAATTATATACCAAAACGTACCTCGTGAATCAATTTATCCAATGGTGAAAACCGCATAAAGATCTGTTCAGTAGTTTTTGAGTTTATCGCGTACAGACAGACACAGTAGGGGTCTTTGTTTTATACTATGTAATTTATAATAAATTTGATATTTATTTCAAATAATGTTGAAATTATGGTAACAAAATATTATCTTTGTTATATTTGATTTCATAAAAAGTGTAGTATGATAGTATTGAAAATGCCATAAATCAAAGAACATTAAATTTCTTCTTCCATTTCTGTGACTGGCTATTTGAAATTAAACTTGTTTATTGTTTGATGACCACTTTACATATATGGCTATGCATATAACTTGTTGCCTTTATATTACTCCTATTGTAACCTTTACAATAATTATATTCTCAAGTTTGGATGGAATATTTAATGTATTTAATTTAATGAAATATTATATTTTCTAACATTATTTGGCTAATAATGTAAAGAACATGGTAAAATTTATACAGTTAGCAATAGTATATATATGATAAGATTTTTTTTTCCCATAAGTTCAATGATAAATTCACTACATTTTTATATAGTACTAGTAGGGGGGATGTTGTCTTGCCCTGATTTTAAAAATCCCTTGACAAATTATACACCTAAAGCTTCCTCATGAATCACTTCATCTACTGGTGAATGCAAAATCTGTTCAGGCGTTTTTGAGTTTATCACGAACAGACTGACAGACAAATGTGGCAGAGGACTTATGATATGTAATGATAGTAAAGTGGAGTGAAGCCTAGTAATTGTATGTTTTATATAGCGAATACTTTAAAAAAAAAATTACACATAATGTTGACAAACTGTACAAAAACTAATAGTATAAATATGCTTTTTTAAGTCGTAGCCCAAAACTTAATATATCAACATTTATAATAAAATAAAGCCTATTAAAAATACTTTATTTTGTTGTCTTATGATACAATTGCATATAAATAAATCCATTATAATATTATGCACTTAATACATAGTTAATTCTTAGTCAGAACAATCCAACTACGGATAGTACTCTTTGGAACAGTCACAGACCTTTTTGGTTTATATTGGATAAGGTCACCAATACACTTCGATAGGTATGTATCTATAATATAAAATATACACTAATGTATATACTGTGGTAATTTTTCACTGCATTATTTTACAAAACACTCAAGGCAAAGGCCAGCATTCCGTAATGATATTTAAAAAAAGAATATGAGTATTTATGTTGGTAAGACCACCACAGATCCATATAAAATGGATTTTCAAAACGGTCAAGGTTCTATGCAGATTTTTAATATTATGTTCTTTATCCATCACTATGCAGTTTATGTAATAGTATACATATACAAAAATATGCTGTGAATATAACTCAAGCTTGTTACATGATTATAATTAATACTGAATAATCAGGTCAAATTCCTCACTCTAATTGGTGTAATAATTCTTATAGTGTAATTAATAAAAAAATTACACTATTTTCATTGATATTCATTGAAAAATATTAAATTATATTACACTTTCGCGTAATAATTTAGTGTAAAAAAACGAACAAAAACAAAAAAATATTAAGGAAAAATAATCGAATATTATATTTCAAGTATATAACACACGTATACATCAAAATACACAAAAGCATAAGCACGACAATTATTTTTATATATACTCCTAAGAATAAAATATTTTTTTAATATGTGAATTATTACAATTTTAAATAAAACGATATTTTTCAAATTAAAACTCACCGCACCCAAGGATATGCTCCAAAAAGTTTTTAATTTTCTTATATCACCACAAAATAAACACTAATTACTCCTTTTTTAAAGATTTACAGTTCGTGGTTTCTTATACTCAAACGTTTACGCACTTCGAAATTCACAAACAACACTAATCTGAAATGCCATGTTTATACGATTTCTGATAGTCGATTGATTTGATCTGTAGATTTGATATTCATAATTCGCGAATCGTGAAATGAGCAGTTAGTGTTACCAACCTTAATAATTAAATAATATAACATCTTTATTCTATAATATTCATTACTCTCTTTTATTAAATATGGTGTGATTGAAAATATTAGAATTCGATATCTAATTATTTAATATTATTGACTTGACAATACAATTGATTGTAAAATCATATATAATAGCTCAAGACCAAAGTTTTACTCATAAATTATTTAACACGGGTTTATTGCTTTAAACAAGACTCTAAAATTAAAATTATATCTGAATTGTTAATTTCTTGAGAATAAAATTTTACAACGGCATATGCTTCTGTAATATCGATATATAAAAATCTATATCATCTTTGGTTTATACTATTGACGGAAAATGAAATGGCGGCAATTTTAAAACCATCATAATAATTTTTACACTTTAGTTCGCAAAATGTGGTCCTTGGCATAATAACTACTAACAGTATCTCTACAAAAAACGCTTATCAAATTAGCATTCTTATGTTACATTACGGCTATTAGAGGTTTAATAATTCAATAATTTTACTGAAGTTTTGAATTTTAGATCTAATCATCCTTATTACTATTGTGATTGTAAAGACATAGAAACTCTGAACAAAAATGTTAATACATGCACTGTAATGTAAGTAATTCGCTAATGTTGATTACTCATTCTCTTTTTGCTGACAGACACACTACGGGCAACTTTGCCCAAGATTTTTGAATCTTTTGGTTCATTTCTAACAATAATATTGCTTTTAATTCCTTATTATGCTAAACCACTGCCAATCGGTGTGTTCTTTCCAAGTAATATAGAACAATACTAACAAAAACGAAATTTATGTGAAAATCATCAATTTACAGACAGGGCTGTAGCTAGGAGACGAATTTGAGGTAGGGCAGCATTGGTTACAGGTAGGGCGGAAGTAAAAAATATGTCATAATTTATCTGCCTTCCAATGTCACAAACTGTGGCATGTTTGAAAGAGTTTAGATACCTATCGCTACATTTTTTTTAAATCTCAAACTATGAACAAACAATTTAATTATAATAATTTACCTTAGTTTTTGGTATTTTTAAAGTAGGCCATTGTGATTTCAAGGTTAGGCATTGCCCCACAATGCCCAACCTAGCTACGGCCATGTTTAGAGAGTGGGCCCAAATATGGAGAACTTGTGCGAGTTTGACCATTTTCGAAAATAAAATCAAATTTGTAATGTTTTACGTTATGATCACGAGATTTAGCAGTTATTCTAGAAAGATAGTCAAATTAACAGAAGATTGTATTGTTAGACATTCATATTAGCCGTCAAAATTGAGAATGCAACGACGTAATACATTTTTTGTAACTCCTCATCTATACTAATATTATAAAGCTGGAGGTTTTGTTTGTTTGGTTGAACGCGTTAACCTCAGGAACTACTGATCCGTTTTGAATTCTTTCAGTGCTAGATAGTTCATCTATTGAGGAATGCTATATACCTATCATCACGCTAATACCAATAGGAGCGGAGCACCAATGAAGAATGATTCAAAATCGGGGTTTTTCCTTTTGAAAGTTTCCGCTGCGTGTTAACGTTAGCCCAAAGTAACTATTCTATGCGAACGAAGTCGCGGGAAAGTCTAGTTAGATATATATAAATGTAATTAATTGTAAAGAGAGGACTACACGGCGAATATTAATGGTGGTGGAGCCACGCTGAAACTATTACTGGTTTCAGCATGAATGGGTCGGCTCGTCCGGGGTAGTACCACCCTCTCATAGAAAACCGACGTGAAGTAACAGTGCTTGCATTGTTGCGTTTCGTTCGGTCATTGAGAGCACCGGAGGCCCACCTATTCTCCCCTAACCCTTTCCCCCAAAGGGTGGCAACGCACTTGCAACTCTTCTGGTGTTGTTAGTGTCCATGGACGGTGGTGATCACTTAAAATCAAGTGACCCACTTGTTCGTTTGCCACCTATGACATAAAAACATGGTGGATGTGGTGTGTAACTAGAATGGATAAGATTAAGAATGAGTGTGTCAGAGGAAGTTTGTAAATAGCATCAGTGCCAGAGAAGCTGAGGTGTAACAGGTTAGCATGGTATGGGCATGTCACGAGAGATGAAAACCATGTAACTGGAACAGTTTTAAGTATGATAATGAACGGATATAGGAGTAGAGGAAGATCGAAAAAGGTATGGATAGATTGTGTGAAAAATTATTTGTATTAAATGTGTGAATACAGTGATGAACGGGTGAGAGTGGAAGAGAAAAACATGTGTCTACGTAAATGGAATACGGATAAGGTAATGAATTAATAAACATCTAAGATCTACCATTAAAAATGAGAACAGATTTCTTAAAGTTGAGCTTCACGAATTCCAATTAATAAATAATGTAATTTAAAAGGAAACAAGATGTAAATACAAAGGTCCGTTGTAAATGAAACACATATCAGAGTTTACTATAATCATTATAATATTATAACACAAAATATAATTCGAATACACAATATTTATTGCTCTTGTACAAATAATATAATAAATTATAAAACACAATACAAATTTGAGGCAAATAACACAATTTCGATTATTAATTCTTATATAATTTATTTGCGATTAAACATTAGAGTTAATTCGGTTGTACAAAGGCAAAAGGTTTTGACATAAAATAAAAAAAAATTGGTAATCAGTAAAGTCGGTTTAGGGACGATAATTTTACGTGATGACGTCATAAGAAAAATTGCATACTTATATGAATTGAATTGTTCTATATATAGGTAGATGCGTCACAAGCCGAACGCTTAGGCCGATCGCGCCTCTCTATCCCTTGTTCCGCGCTTACGCTTGCACGCTCGGCTCAGGCGGAACGTGACAATGAGTCATGCTTTTTCGATCGAGCAGTCGGCGTTCTTCGATATCACGAATTTAGTAAACTTAAAAAAAGAGGATGACCGGACTTTTTGCGGAAGTTGGCAGATATTCCCATGTACGTGCCTCGTTATAACAATTACAATGGTATGCGTACGTGAGAATATATGCTTCCTTCAATCCTAAACGCATTATCAACCGATTATATAATAGAACTATAAGGAAGTAATGTAATACGAGCGAAACGTATTTTAAGAACTCTCTTCGTTTAACAGCAATAACGGTTTCCTGAGGAGAGTCCTAATGTAAATATATGTAATTTTTCTTTTGTCATAGATAATAAAAAAACCTCATAAAGGAAATATATGTAACAGCTATAAACGCCAAGTTGGTCAATTATCTGCATTCTCTTGCTATCAGTGTATTCTCTACCTGCTTTGGTCTAACACTCCGTTACCTTTGGGTAAGATCAACTTGACCTCTATTTCCCACTTGGTGATGCATTTTTTTTATATTTAAGGTGGCCACTGGGGATAATTAATCACTGAAACAGTTTTTAAAAACTATCATTATTTCATTATTTTTTTTAGATTTTTTAAACCAAGTCCGTTCAAGATATCTTAATGAAATTTTCTTTAATATTTTATTAATCAA
This sequence comes from Antheraea pernyi, assembly GCA_015888305.1. NCBI lineage: Eukaryota > Metazoa > Arthropoda > Insecta > Lepidoptera > Saturniidae > Antheraea > Antheraea pernyi. The sequence continues at coordinate 1,424,344 of MU158746.1, read as the reverse complement.
ATTAAATTATATAAATTTAATTGTTTAATATTCCTACTTTTATACAATATTCCAAACTAAATACATATTATTTATTCATTATAATATTATTAACCAACTTTTAACTTTATAAATGGGAAATAAAGTGCAATCTCGGCCCGATAAAGATTTCTTATTTAATTTTTATCGACACAATATTTAGTTTTGAATGTCGTATAAAAGTGGGAATAATATCTTATTTATCACCCTATCACCGTTATCCTTTACATGAGAAATTTTCATTTTTATTTAAAAAAAAAACAACTAAAACAAATTATACATTAAGATACATTGAATATTCGGCATTAAGTTTAACATGTGTATTTGTCACACTTGACATAGGCAAAATTGCCTACATAGGCAGAGGGCATGTCAAAAAATAACCATTATCTCAATATTTTTTAAGAATGTAATCATTCTTGTCTATGGTGATTTGAAATACACTTGTCGGCCATCTTTATCTAATTACTCAGTTCAACTGAAACAAATTATACAATTGTGTCTTTACATTTCGAAATGACCAAAATCCAATTTCAATCATTCATAATATAACATTTTTAATTTTTTAAGATTTACACTTATTATACACCGAGAACGAAGTTTAAATGTTGCCGTTCATAGGGTTTTTAATTGTTTTATTATCTTCATATTTTTACTTGTACAACATTTGAAGACCTTGAAAAATAACATAAAATATTAGGAACAGCTAAAATTGGATCTCATTTTCAAATGTAACTCCTCTTTTCTTGAAGTTATACTTCTTTTGGCGCGTTAGGGAAAAATGAGAGTAAATTTTTAAGACGCGTGCGCATACCGTCACGAAAAACCGACACCCTGAAGTTAGCTATAGTCAACATTTTGTTTCTTTGTATTAAAACTTTCAATGTCTTAAATTTTTTCTATTGTTAGTGTCGTTTTTTCTACAAACGTAGAATAAGGGGAAATTTATATCTTGTTACGCCAAAGAAGTACAATTTCTAAAGCGTGTACATGAGTACACACACATACCTTTTTTTTAAAGAATGAGATCAACAACGATTGTCTCATACAGCCGTAGAGTGATAATTAAAAAACAATTATTATATATTATTAATATATTTAAGATCACGCTAACAAATCGCCGAGGGCTCGGGCCCCGCCCTCGCTCGCCCAGTACACCCCCCCACAAGTATTAATCAACCCCCAGACGTAAGGCGTGAAGAACTCTTCAGGTCGATCCTCTTCGACGTACCGGAATTTTAGATCAGGAAATTTCTAAAAAAAAACACAGGTAAGTACGTACATACCTATCTACACTAGTATTATAAAGATGAAAAAATTGTAATTTTGTCTGTTTGTACGGGACCTCGCTCACCGCGCTGCGTTTTTTATTGCGGATAGGAAAAAAATCCGCAATAGACGGTCCGCGCATTGCGGTGGAGTTTCCGCAATTGTCTAAGAGCCTGTAAATGTTTTCCTAATTTTATATTGCTATTTATTATTTTCCATTTTTTTAAGTCTCTAGACAAAACAATATTACTTTTCCATTAGTTTTTTTCCAAATAATACAAAATAGTCTCTCATGATGATGCATCAAAATTAAAACTGAACCGAATTCAAAAATTCTTTCACCATTAGAATGCTATGTTATACATATAACATGGGCTATATTTATTACTAGAAAAAAAATAGGGGTCTCTACTAAAACTTAAATAATGTAACTCAAGGTGTAAAAAAATCAAATCTTACATCGAGAAAATCTGAGAAAACTATTGATGATATAACAAAAAAATTCTCTCACGTATACTAAAATCGTATAAGCTAGTTTTATAGATTTTTAATATCCCTATAGATAACACAATAACTATCCAGGAAAATCCTGGTCACAAACTAGTATTAATGAAGTACCTTAAGTCTATCACTGGACCACTGCGCTGCTCCCTTCTTGATACATTGCAGTACTTCCGTGACTCCGAGCTCTCCGCCTGCCCCCTCTTGAACGCGTTGTAAACGTGTTGAAAAGTACCCTATCACCTGGAATATTTTAAATTAATATTTAGTATAGTATAGACCATGCCATGAAATAGCAAGAGTCCATAACACATTTTAAAAACCATAGTTCCCAAAGTGGTCCAGGTAGAACCCCGGGGGTTCACGGGAGACTCGACAGGGGTGACAAAAAAAAATGGGGATTCACAATTCGTTAGCGGGGGTCCACGAAAATTTATCTGCTTTTGATAGCGAAGAACTAAAATGTTGGCTTGACTTCACCTATCAATGTAGGCAGATAATATTTTAAGAAGCTCGGCGACTGTTACTTGTAAAAGCTAGCATATTCCATATTCAGTACAATGTGTCAAGACTTGCAAATTTTCATAGTTAGATCTAGTCTTCACATTCCAGTTTTGGGAATATGGTAGAAATTTAGTTGCAGTCCACCGGAATTAGCTAAATTTTGAAAGTGGTCTATGAGAAAAAAAGTCTTGGAAGCCTCTGCCCGTGACAGTTCCCGTTTCCAAACTGGTCTATATCGTCCCCAGATGTGTACAACCACAGAGTACGTTATATAAATAGAGGTCGCACTCGTTCTTTCCAATCAGCGCCTCTATAATATGAGTTTCGAACTAACATTGTTGGTTATAAATGTACATTTATAGCTATGTATATATGCATACAGCCGGTACTGCGTAAATCGTATACAAGTTTTTGATCATTTTTATTTGTAATGAATATATTAATCGTAAGGCATATCTAAATCCAAGTATGTATATGCAGGAGTCAATGTTTATAAGTAGATCCGGACATAGATAAAATTGTTTGTGGG
>MU158746.1:1380297-1420661 GCA_015888305.1 Antheraea pernyi | reverse complement strand
CTCCTCCTTCTCCCAAACACAGGCTGGCAACGCACTTGCAACTCCCCGGTGTCTATGGACGGTGGTGATCACTTAACATCAGGTGACCCACCTGTTCGTTTGCCTCCTATGATGTAAAAATAAAATTAAAAAATTTTTTTTGGAAGTGAAAACTCCTCTAGCACTTTGAGCGGTATTTTTGGCAGGAGGTGAATTTATGATTTCCCGTCGTGACATGCTAGTAAGAGTGACCTAACCGGTTGTTGTTGTTGTTGTGTCCGACTAGCGACGATATTTTGCAGCTCATCATATATTTGATTGAGTAATAGACTTTATAAAAATATAATCAGGGACAAACATGGAGGCGCTCCAACTATATCACTCAAAAGGATAATGAGTGCAAATCAAATGGATATTGTATATAGGATATATAGATGGATATTAAGAAATACCTTAGATATTAATGAAAAATGTTAACAAATAAGTACTTACAATCTCCTCCGTCTTTTCCTCGGATTGATGCGGCAGTTCTAAAGTATTTAAATCGCCTCCTGAAACCCAATATTTTACCAGTGACTAAACAAAAAAAAAACTGTAATCAATGAGAATCGCATTGAACGGTTTGATTTGATTTCATTATTTTCCCCATTCTTATATTTACATTAATATTGTAACAAGCTCAAGAGATAGTATTAAAAAAAAAAAATCATATCCTAGTAACTTCTGTTCGCGGCTACGCTCGTGTTGATGTAGATTTCACATATGTTTAGGGGACAGTACTTTTGATCTTAATGATAGGTCACACCATGCCCTTTTCCGTAACCTTGACCTTGACGAAGTTTATTTTTTTAATGTTCAACTGATACGCGATTGGCCACAATCTCACCTGATGGTAAGTGACGATTAGGTCGAGGATTTATCACGCTTACCCACTAGATGCCTGTTGCCTCTACTCTTGAAGACTCCCAAGTTATAAGATGACGGGAAGACATCATAAGACTAGAGACACCCAAGCCAACCTCACCTGCTGAATAACGAACGAGGCAATGGCGAAAGCGGGGTGGTAGGGTTTTACAGCTTGACTGGGTCGCAACCACCATATATGTGGCGAAAAAGCCCGTCATAGTGATTCGCTTCTGCGGGTCGCGTTTCGGGATCAGCCGGTGCGTATCCAGCTTTTCGCAGGCCGGCATGACAGCAGCGACCTGCGATGGATAGTTTCTCTTTCGTTGGTCGCATAGTACAGTCATTTTGCAGTGATACAATAAAAAAAAAACAGACGCCGGGAGTGAATTCCACTCCTTGGCCGTACGTTAATGAATGTGGAAGCAAATCGCTTCATACAAATTACGGGCGTCTAATCGTCCTCTGATGGAATGAGGACGGTGAAATTATATTATGTAACCCATAAAACACTTAGGGAAAAACACTTTTCGTTGATGCTTTAAACTGAGCATTCGTGTCTCCCACAGCGCTTCATTATCATCATCAACAACAAACCGAGCCGAGTACGACGCTCAATGGAGTCAAGAGCGGCCAGCTGATATTTGGCTGATCCATCCTATAAGTATGTATGTAGTTGGTAGAGCCACGCTGAAGCTATTACTGGTTTCAGCACGAATGGGGCGGCTTACTTGGGGTAGTACCTACCTCTCACAGAAAACCGACGTGAAGTAACAGTGCTTGCATTGTTGCGTTTCGTTCGGTCTGTGAGAGCGTCAGATGCCTACCTCCCCTCCCCTCTCCTCTCCCACCTCCCTCCCTTTCCCCCAAACACAGGCTGGCAACGCACTTTCGACTCCCCTGGTGTTGCAAGTGTCTATGGATGGTAGTGATCATTTAACATAACAGGTGACACACATGACCGTAAAATGTAGCGTGTATGCAACGACGATCGGTTCAGTAGTTATGGCGTGAGAGCATACGAACAAACAAACTCAAATTCACGATTATACATACATATATTAGTAAGATGAACCTTAGGAGTGTAGAAATTACAATTCAAATCGTAGGTTAGAAAGTACGTTAAATGAAGTATCGAAGATCGTAGTACCGAGCAGAAGGACCGAACTGTGAATGCCTATGAGAGCGACGGAATAGAATTTGTTTAAACTCACCTATGCTGATAGTAATTCAACATAGTTTTTTAATTGAACGTAAAATCAAGTGTTATCAATAATTTTGAATATTTTACTGAATTAAAGATATCGATTGTTACTTACCTTCAATTTGAGTACAGAGCCTCTGTCTTCTCTTTGTTAATGTCTCAAATAGCGACATTAATCTCTGAGCTACGTACGGGTGTAGATTCCTAAATTCACCTGAAAGTATGTCCCTCAAGTCAAAAAAAAACATCTCTCATTAAATAAAAAGAGCCTATAATTAATTAGTCCATTGGTTAGTTCTTAGAAATCCAGTTATTTGCCAATGACAGTTTTGTGAAAATCGGTCACATCGTTTGGATGTTCCGAGTTCAAAGTCGCGAGTAAAAACTTGTCTATAATAAAATAGTCCAAGTCACTCCTTGTAAGGTTAACTGTTTGCAAGTAAAAGTCCCGTGAAAATAGTTGCAACGGTTTTGGAGATCCCACTGCGGACAAAGTCCGGGGTAACAGCTAGTCTAAGACAAAATAGTCTAAGTTGCTCTTTATATGGGTCACCTATCTGCCAGTGAAACTCCCACCAAAATTGGCACAGGAAGAAATAGACAGACAGACCGTAAAAAATTTTAAAAACTGCATTTTTGTTATAAGTCTTCCATTTCCTCTACTCTTGAAGACTCCCAAGTTATAAGATGACGGGAAGACATCATAAGACTAGAGACACCCAAGCCAACCTCACCTGCTGAATAACGAACGAGGCAATGGCGAAAGCGGGGTGGTAGGGTTTTACAGCTTGACTGGGTCGCAACCACCATATATGTGGCGAAAAAGCCCGTCATAGTGATTCGCTTCTGCGGGTCGCGTTTCGGGATCAGCCGGTGCGTATCCAGCTTTTCGCAGGCCGGCATGACAGCAGCGACCTGCGATGGATAGTTTCTCTTTCGTTGGTCGCATAGTACAGTCATTTTGCAGTGATACAATAAAAAAAAAACAGACGCCGGGAGTGAATTCCACTCCTTGGCCGTACGTTAATGAATGTGGAAGCAAATCGCTTCATACAAATTACGGGCGTCTAATCGTCCTCTGATGGAATGAGGACGGTGAAATTATATTATGTAACCCATAAAACACTTAGGGAAAAACACTTTTCGTTGATGCTTTAAACTGAGCATTCGTGTCTCCCACAGCGCTTCATTATCATCATCAACAACAAACCGAGCCGAGTACGACGCTCAATGGAGTCAAGAGCGGCCAGCTGATATTTGGCTGATCCATCCTATAAGTATGTATGTAGTTGGTAGAGCCACGCTGAAGCTATTACTGGTTTCAGCACGAATGGGGCGGCTTACTCGGGGTAGTACCACCCTCTCACAGAAAACCGACGTGAAGTAACAGTGCTTGCATTGTTGCGTTTCGTTCGGTCAGTGAGAACGCCGGAGGCCCACCTTCCAACCCCCTTTCCCATCTACTCTCCCCTCAAACACTGGCTGGCAACGCACTTGCGATTCCTCTGGTATTGCAAGTGTCTATGGACGGTGGTGATCACTTAACATCAGGTGACCCACTTATTCGTTTGCTTCCTATGATATAAAAAAAAAGTGGCAGCAATAATCCACACATGTAGGTGGTAGAGCCACGCTGAGGCTATTATTGGTTTCAGAACGAATGTGTCGGCTCGCCCGGGGGACTACTACCCTCTCATAGAAATACCCACGTAAAATAACAATGCTTGCATTGTTGCGTTTCGTTCGGTCTGTGAGAGCGTCAGATGCCTACCTCCCCTCCCCTCTCTTCTCCCACCTCCCTCCCTTTCCCCCAAACACAGGCTGGCAACGCACTTTCGACTCCCCTGGTGTTGCAAGTGTCTATGGACGGTAGTGATCATTTAACATAATAGGTGACACACATGTTCGTTTGCCTGCTATGACATAGAAAAAAAAACACATGACCGTAAAATGTAGCGTGTATGCAACGACGATCGGTTCAGTAGTTATGGCGTGAGAGCATACGAGCAAACAAACTCAAATTCACGATTATACATACATATATTAGTAAGATGAACCTTAGGAGTGTAGAAATTACAATTCAAATCGTAGGCTAGAAAGTACGTTAAATGCAGTATCTAAGATCGTAGTACCGAGCAGAAGAACCGAACTGTGAATGCCAATGAGAGCGACGGAATGGAATTTGTTTAAACTCACCTATGCTGATAGTAATTCAACATAGTTTTTTAATTGAACGTAAAATCAAGTGTTATCAATAATTTTGAATATTTTACTGAATTAAAGATATCGATTGTTACTTACCTTCAATTTGAGTACAGAGCCTCTGTCTTCTCTTTGTTAATGTCTCAAATAGCGACATTAATCTCTGAGCTACGTACGGGTGTAGATTCCTAAATTCACCTGAAAGTATGTCCCTCAAGTCAAAAAAAAACATCTCTCATTAAATAAAAAGAGCCTATAATTAATTAGTCCATTGGTTAGTTCTTAGAAATCCAGTTATTTGCCAATGACAGTTTTGTGAAAATCGGTCACATCGTTTGGATGTTCCGAGTTCAAAGTCGCGAGTAAAAACTTGTCTATAATAAAATAGTCCAAGTCACTCCTTGTAAGGTTAACTGTTTGCAAGTAAAAGTCCCGTGAAAATAGTTGCAACGGTTTTGGAGATCCCACTGCGGACAAAGTCCGGGGTAACAGCTAGTCTAAGACAAAATAGTCTAAGTTGCTCTTTATATGGGTCACCTATCTGCCAGTGAAACTCCCACCAAAATTGGCACAGGAAGAAATAGACAGACAGACCGTAAAAAATTTTAAAAACTGCATTTTTGTTATAAGTCTTCCATTTGCTTTCATAACCAGTCAGTAAAAAAATTGTTATTTTGATATTATATACCGACAGTTCAGTTTTATTATACACTAGCCTCTGCCCGCGACTTCGTTCCTGTGGAATAGTTTCTTTGGGCTATAAAGTTAACAGAGGCCCACTTCCCTTCCCTCCTCCCCGTTCCCCTCCCTCCCTCATACACAGGTTGGCAACGCGCTTGCGACTCCCCTGGTGTTGCTAGTGTCTATGGACGGTGGTGATCATTTAACATCAGTTGACCCACCTGTCCGATTGCCTCCTAAGATATAAAAAAGAAAACATCCAGCGGAAGCTGTCAAAATGAAAAAAAACCTCGTTCTTGTTGGTCTTAGCGTGATGATATAACCCAGTAGCATTTCTCTATAAATGAACTATGTAACACTGAAAGAATCAAATCGGACCAGTGGTTCCTGAAATTAGCGCGTTCAACCAGCTAAAGGTCTGTTACCTTTAAGCTTCATAATATTACTAGTCTTACTTTTTTAGTATTATTTTTTTTTACCTTTATTTTTGGCAACCACTCTTTTAGATTATTACTGCCATTGTCAAGTAGTTAATAGTATTACAAGTACTTCTTCCATTTTTGGCAACCAGTCTTCTAGTAGACTATTACTGCCATTGTCAAGTGAGGATCGATATTACAAGTTTCTTGATATAATTAAAACGAACTAACAAGATGGCCGCCATCTTGTTAGAACTTTCCATGGAGTTTTTGTGGCATCTCAGAATTCATGGTCCGTGATATTATTTCCCATTCATTTCACTTACGCACAATAAACAAACTATATTACATAAAACACCACCAATTTTACACAATATAGAGTCAAGTAACACACGATTATGAATAAAATATAATATCCACTACACGACAGACTAAGATCCCGCCAAAAACTCTACCTCGTACTTATTACCCGTCATTTAAATTACAATAACTTATGATAGATTGGACCGATTTTAATGAAACCAAAACTAAATGTTACTCGAGGATACGCTTTATGATCTTGTTGAATGAACGCAATACTTTAAGCAATGATTCGCGTCTAAACAAACCGACAGACAGACATTTCTAAAAACGATTGTATGTATTTCTTTTTCCCAGACACCTGCAACAATTTCTGCACCTTCTTTTGGCGCGTTAGGGAAAAATGATGAGAGTAAATTTTTACGATGCGCGCGCACACCGTCACGAAAAACCGACACCCTGAAATTAGCTATAGTCAACATTTTGTTTCTTTGTATTTCTTTGTATTAAAACTTTCAATGTATTAAATACCTTTTTCCTACTGTTAGTGTCGTTTTTTCTACAAACGTAGAATAAGGCGAAAGATAAAATTTTTGAAAAGATTTTTATCTTGTTACGCCAAAGAAGTATAACTTCTAACGCGTCTACATAAGTACGCACACACTTTTTTTTTCACAGAAATCTAAAAAGTACAGACACGTTAGATTTACTTTCTTATTATATTATGTATCAACTAGCAGACCAAGGGGACGTTGTTTCAGCCTAATAATAAAAAAAAACCTTGAAAAATTATACACCTAAACCTTCATAGCTTATCACTTTATCCACTAGTGAAAACCACATGAAAACCCATTTAGTCGCTTTTCGAGGACTTTGTCTTATAGATGTATAGATAGATAAATAGATGTATAGATATCGATAGACATAGATAAATACTAACAGCTCATATTAGCGATGGCAGCGAGACAGTTCGTGTGTAGGTACTTGTCCCGGACACGCGCCATGTTGTAGTGCAGAGCGCGAACTATAACCAGCACCATCAGTCCACCCAGAGACACCTCCGAGAGGCTCCTCTCGTTGTACCACCAGGGATTCTTCAGCATCTGTACCGGTTATCATGCATCTCACTATATTAGCCCCCATACTTGCTTTGGTGGAGAGGAAAATCGCCCAAATCGGGTTTTCTCAGGAGTCTGAGTCAAGATATCCCTACCCCCAAGCCAAAAAAAAAATCGCCAAAATAGGCCAGAACACCTTAGAGCCCACTGACAGTATCACAAACATCAAAAAACTCGTATAACATCCACCTACATCTAAGGTAAGACAAGCCATTATATTAGCCAATACTATCACATTTACAGCTTACTGATTTCAGCATGAATGGGTCGGCTCGCCCGGGGTAGTACCACCCTCTCATAGAAACACCGACGTGAAGTAACAGTGCTTGCATTGTTGCGTTTCGATCGGTCAGTGAGAGCGCCGGAGGCCCGCATCGCCTCCCCTCTCCTCACTCCTCTCCCTCCCCTAACCCTTCCGCCCAAAGGGTGGCAACGCACTTGCGACTCCTCTGGTGTTAGTTAGTTAGTAGTGTTAGTATCCATGGACGGTGGTGATCACTTAACATCAGGTGACCCACCTGTTCGTTTGCCACCTATGACACTTATGTTCTCTTCTCTTTTGGTTACGAGAGCTATTTCCGTTGAGCACGTATTGTAAGTATTTAGGTCGAAATTCAAACAAAAATGCAGGGAGAAATATTTTATCATCATCATATCAGCTTGTAAGAGACCCGCTTTTTTTTTTGTTTTATTGGTCGGCTCGCCCGGGGTAGTACCACCCTCTCATAGAAACACCGACGTGAAGTAACAGTGCTTGCATTGTTGCGTTTCGTTCGGTCAGTGAGAGCGCCGGAGGCCCGCATCGCCTCCCCTCTCCTCACTCCCCTCCCTCCCCTAACCCTTCCGCCCAAAGGGTGGCAACGCACTTGCGACTCCTCTGGTGTTAGTTAGTAGTGTTAGTATCCATGGACGGTGGTGATCACTTAACATCAGGTGACCCACCTGTTCGTTTGCCACCTATGACACTTATGTTGTCTTCTCTTTAGGTTACGAGAGCTATTTCCGTTGAGCACATTTTTATTGTAAGTACTTAGGTCGAAATTCAAACAAAAATGTAGAGAGATATATTTCATCATCGTCATATCAGCCTGTAAGAGAGCCGCTTTTTTTTTGTTTTATTGTAGCACGGCAAAATGACTGCACTGTGCCTGATGGTAAGCACAGTAGCATCCAAAAAACAATGACGACCACCGAGTGACACAGTATCCATCGCCGGTCGCCGCTGTCATGCCGGCCTGCGAACAGCTGGATATGCACAGGCTGATCGCGAAACGCGACCCGCCGAAGCGAATCACTATGACGGGCTTTTTCGCCGTATACATGGTGGTTGCGACCCAGTCAGACTGTAAAACCCTACCATAAATGTATAATAAAATATTTTGTGGGGAATTACCGATTCTTTCGACTCATAGAGGGTTACAATTTCAAGTAACGGACCTTTCGCGCTTCTACTTTAGTTTATTTTATTCAATATTATGTAATAAATATTTGTGAAACGAAGTAGACTGGTAGAAATCGTCACGTAAGAAAAAAGCGTTATTCCACTTTCATGCGAATTTCTCTTCCGCTCTTTCTATCGTATACTAGTTGTATGTGGACGTTCGGTTATCGAAATTAGAGGAAACCATAACCTCAACACTAAACCCGTGGAAATTTCACGCGTGGAGACAGAAAATTCCAAATAGGCCCCAAAGAAGTGAAAAGACCGTGGCTATGCTCGAGGCCATGTCCCAATTCTGATTTTAACGTTTACCACTTTTTTTTTACTTTTTTTTTGTCAACCAATCAATCAAAACCAACCAATCTTTTACCATTGTCGAGTAGTCAATAGTATTCCAAGTTCTTCTTCCATTCCATTTTTGGCAACCAGTCTTCTAGTAAACTATTACTGCCATTGTGTGTGTGTGTGTGAGTATGGATATTACAAGTCTCTTGATATAATTATAATACAATGAACTAACAAGACGGCGGCCATCTTGTTAGAACTTTTCATGGAGTTTTTGTGGTATCTCAGAATTCATGGTCCGTGGTATTATTTTCCATTCACTTCACTTATACACAATAAACAAACTCTATTACATAAAACACCACCAATTTTACACAATATAGAGTCAAGTAACACAAGATTATGATTAAAAAATAAAATCCACTACATGACAGACCAAGATCCCCCCAAAATGTCCGTTTACCACCTTGGTCCGTATTGTCGTTTAATATCTCATGACATCATCAAAAACTTTAAATAAAGGTAACAGACAGACTGTATAACTTAATTCGATATATATATATACTCACGATAAGATGTGCATTCTTGATCAGGGCATCATCCTCTGTCAGTATTAGCAGAACTATCAGGGACATGTATATGTGATGGGAATTGTTGTCCGGAGCGTTGTAAAGCACTTGTAGTATCGGAACTATCTGTAACGGAATAGATATTTAGAAAGCTTGTTTTTTTTAACATAGCTGATAAACGAACATGTGGGTCATGTGATGTTTTTTTTTTTTTTTATTGTAGCACGGCAATATGACTGCCTTGTGCCTGATGGTAAGCACAGTACAATCCAAAAACAATGGCGACCACCGAGTGACACACTATCCATCGCCGGTCGCCGCTGTCATGCCGGCCTGCGAAAAGCTGGATATACACAGGCTGATCCCGAAACGCGATCCGCACAAGCGAATCACTATGACGGGCTTTTTCGCCATATACATGGTGGTTGCGACCCAATCAGGCTGTGAAACCCTATCACCCCGCTTTCACCATTGCCTCGTTCGTTATTCAGCAGGGTGCACCACGTGCAGGTGAGGTTGGCTTGGGTGTCTCAAGTCTTAAGATGTTATGCGACACCCCCTACACCCCAAAGTTAAGTGATCACCACCGTCCATAGACACTAGCAACACCAGGGGAATCGCAAGTGCGTTGCTAGCCTGCGTTTGGGGGAAAGAGGAGGGAGGGGGAGGTAGGCCTACAGCGCTCTCACTGACCAAACGAAACGCAACGATGCGTTCACTGTTATACTTCACGTGGGTGTTTCTGTGGGTCGGGTGGTAGTACTCGGAGCGAGCCGACATATTTCGTTGAAACCACTAATAGCTTCAACGTGGCTCTACCACCTACAATTTTATATTAAGCTCATTATTACTATGGCCAAAAAGAAACACCAAGTGACTCACCAGGTTCTCGATGTGAGAAACGGAGCTGACGTGCCTCTTGTACGCCTTACAGGAGTGCAGCATCAGGTAGAGAAGGAGAGTGGAGTGTTCACACCCAGCGGTCGCACACAGAGCTTTGTGAAGCTGTAACAGGAACAATAAGGACTGATGGAGATACAGAGACCAAAATCTTACATCACTGCGACAACATTACACATGTCACCTCCACACACGTGCACGCATACACGCTAACACATGCAAGTGGAAGGGTTTTATTTAATTTCTCTTATCAAACTGAAATAATATAGGAAAATTATCCGATACGAAATATATATAAGAGTTGTTGAGGTATGTATGCTTGGTACACATATATGTTTTAAGAACTCATATATGTATGAATAATTAGTTTAGCTTAGGTTAGCTCAGATCCGGCGGTAGGAGGTGGCGCTTTGCCCGACTCCGCCCGCCACCGTAGTCGGACCTGAGGGGATGAGCGGGGGGGCTACGCTATTGACCTGGCAAGGTCTTAACAGCTCCACCGGACTACTAGGCGAGCGCTTAAGGCACTCAGCCGAGAGTGTAGATCAATGATATCTTGCCTTTTATAGACCAAACTGTGGAAATCACATCAAGTACTATTTACTCGTATCACCGTAAAATAATGTAGTGACATAAAAACAATAATAACGATCAAATTAACGGTATTTAAGTCACACATCTAACTTCTATATGCATATAATAAAAATGCAAATATAACGTGTCTGCACTTTTTAGATTTTCGTTTTTGAGATTTTCGTGAAAAAATATCTTTGCAGGTGTCTAGAAATAAGTAAATAAAATACATTTCAATAATTTTTAGAAATGTCTGTTTGTCCGCATGTTAGTTTGAACACGCATCACACCTAAAGTACTGCATTCATGATAAAACAATAAAATCATAAAGCGTATCTTCGAGTAAAATTTAGTTTTTCTTTCTTTAAAATCGATTCGGTCTATCAAGAGTTATTGTAGTTTTAATGACGACGCGGCTTAAGTACGAGAGAAAAGTAGATAAGTAAATGGACTTAATACGTTCAAATGACTTTATTAGTCCCTCTCACCGAATAAAGAGTTGTTACAAACCGATTTGCGAGCGTTGCTTAATTTAGGAGACTCAGTTATTATAGCGGGGGACCTCAACTGCGGGAACGTTATCTGGAATAGTCCGAGAACCTCTCGTAACGGGAGGATACTCGACAAACTAGGTAGGGTTCTCGCATTTGACGTTATAGCCCCTCCAGAACCCACCCATTATCAGGATAACTTTTGTCCGTCAGTTTTAGACATAGCTTTGTTAAAAAATATCACGCTTCGTGTACGACTCATACAAGTCGTACACGAACTTGATTCGGACCATCGCCCGGTCGTATTACAGTTAGGTTTTAACTCAGACTTCACCCCTCCGTCGGTTAGGGTGGCTGATTACGCGAAACTAGCTCGTTATTTTAAAGAAAATCCTTCGTCTAGCAATTTAGACAGGATTCCGGACGTGTTGGTGTCTAAAGCCGACGCGGATTCGGCTATCGATTCTTATTCGATTCAATTCTTATTTAATTAATATCTAACCGGATGGGACAGAACGTGACACCATATTGCCGTAACGGACTTCCGTTGCATTGACGTCCAGTTACCTCCGAGTCGCACCTAAATAAGTTTTCCTTCAAAAGGGTAATAAAATTATTTATATTTACCGCAGCCATGTCTATCCTGGGAGGTGTTGTTTGTGACCCGGCGCCGTCTGCTTCTCGCTGCGGTGTCGTTGAAGACGTATCTAGAACATTTTTTTAAGTGAAAACTTCTTTAGACGCGTTGAAAGGGGTATTTTTCGCAGGAGATTATTGTAGGTGGTCGGTCTAGCTAGTCTAGAATCGGTCTAGTAGTTTTTGGCTCTAGCCACGCTGTAGCTATTACTGGTTTCAGCATGAATGGGTCGGCTCGTCCGAGGTACTACCACCCGACCCACAGAAAACCGACGTGAAGTAACAGTGCTTGCATATTTGCGTTTCGTTCGGTCAGTGAGAGCGCCGGTTACCCAACTCCCCTCCCCCTACCCACTTCTCCTTCTCCCGAACACAGGCTGTCAACGCACTCGCGGCTCCTCTGGTGTTGCAAGTGTCTACGCACGGTGGTGATCACTTAACATCAGGTGAGCCACGTGTTCGTTTGCCTCCCATGATATATATGAAAAAAAGGAGATAAATTTATAATTTCGCGTCATGACATGCTACGTAAGCATTACCGGCTGTGTTGCGTTTGCACGCCTCGCGTCAGACTAGCGACGCGTAGTATAGAGGGCTGTATACATGTCATATTGATATTTTGCAGCTCATCATACGTTTCATTGATTAATAGTCTTTATAAAAATGTATATAATATTACTCCGAGTGCCAATAGATATAAAAATCACACTCAATGTTAATAATTGCAATAATCAAAATCTGAAATTTAAATATCGTCATTTACACTATAATTAACATGAAGATTCAAACAGAACACATTTATTTCATTGTTTTGAATTTTCACTTCTGTAGGCAGTCCTACCTCGAATTAAAAAAAAAAGTACGTGCGTACAAAGTACACATGTCAGAAGTAAAACTTCTTTGGCGAACTAATTTATAAGTCTTGTTTATATTTATACAAATCTAAAACTTTAGATTTCCGAGACTTGAAAAATAGATGAAAAATCTGCGTTTACTGCAACTGTAAAAATTTTACCCTCATGCGCCTAAAGAAGTTTCACTTCAAAAATAAAATTTTTTGTTACGAATCTTCCAAATTATTATTGCTATTGTCGAGTAAATAATAAATTATAAGTGTCTTGCGATAGTGTCAATGTTCTAACAAGATGGTGGCTCCCTCTAGAACTTTCTAGAGAGATGTTGACAGAAACTGAACCGACTTTGAAATCACCACGACCCTCTGACTTGCATATAAATTATAATTGACGAATGTTTTTGAGCTTATTATACTATCATATAATGCTTAAGGGATAGGAAAATGACTCTTATGAGATTGCAAACACCTCCCCCCCCCCATTATATTGTAAACTAGATGTGCCCGCGACTCCGTCCGCATGGAACCTAATGCAAGTAGTCCGGTGAAGCTGTTAAGACCTTGCTTGGTCAATAGCGTAATCAGTTCGAAAAAATAAAATAAACTGTGACTAACAAAATCATCTGAATGTATTAAGTCCATTTACTTATCTACTTTCCTCTCGTACTTAAGTCGCGTCCTCATTAAAATCACAATAACTTTCGACAGAGTGGACCGATTTTAATGAATCCATGACTAAATGTTACTCGAGAGTACGCTTCACGATTTATATTTATGAGGTTTTATCGTGAACGCATTACTTTAGCGGTGATGAGCGTTCAAACAGACAGACAGACATTTAAAAAAAATGATTGAAATGTATTCCGTTATTTCTTCCTAGACACCTGCAACAATTTTTTTCACCAAAATCTAAAAAGTACAAACACGTTAGATTTAAATTCATATTATATATGTATAGAGTCCGAATATATATTTTTGCGAAGACAAACTGAAAAAAAAATAGGTTATTCAGTCACCTGATGCATCCTCACAGCAGAGCAGGGAGTTCCTGTAGAGGTTGTCTTCGTTCATACAGTGGTTAGAGAGTGCCAGGAGCAGGAGACATGACTGGTTCGCTACTGGATGCTCCTTCTTCAGCCTCTCGATCAACTCCTGCCTATCTAGAGGCGGGTGAGTGTAGATAGTTTGCCGGCCTGACGAGCTGAACGTCAGCATGTTCCATATACCGGCTGTCGATGACAGTTATTAAATTATTAGCTATCTATAGATTTGAGATTAACTGTCGGCATGACTGGGGGTCAATTTCGCTCCCGCACACCAGATTAAGCCGCCCTCGGCAGCGGCTCAAGCCTAGCTCGTTCGATACAGTGACACAAAATCTTACAACACTGCGACAACATTACACATATCACCTCCACACACGTGGAAGCACACAGGCTTACACACAAAAGTGGAAGAGTTTTATTTTATATCCCTTATCAAACTAAAAGAGTTTAGAAAATTGTCCGATACGAAATATATATAAAAGTTGTCGAGGTATGTATGTTTGGTACACATATATGTTTCAACAACTCATATATGTACGAATAGTTAGCTTAGTTTAGGTTTGCTCAGATAGGTTGTGAATGTATCCGGTAACAGCCCAAGCCGAGGTGTGACGTGCACCCTTGAGCTAGTTGTCAAATAAAATCGGCTGAGTGCCTTAAGCGCTCGTCTTAGTAGTCCCGTGAAGCTGTTAAGACCTTGATAGTTCAATAGCGTAGTCAGTTCGAAAAAAAAACTACTTGAATAGTTCTTTCGAACTAACGATATCACGCAGAGGAAGCCCTCAAAAGAAAAAAAAGAAAAACAGATTTTGAAACATTATTCATTGGTGCTCCGCTGCTATTGGTCTTAGCGTGATGATATAGCCTATAGAGCCTTCCTCGATAACTGAGCTAACACCGCTTAGCTAACACGAGCTTAGCGCGTTCAAGCAAACAAAAAAAAGGTGTAGGTTATAGGTGGTAGAGCCACGCTGAAGCTACTATTGGTTTCAGAATGAATGGGTCGGCTCGCCCGGAGTACTACCACCCTCTCATAGAAAACCGACGTCAAGTAACAGTGCTTGCATTGTTGCTTATCGTTCGGTCAGTGAGAGCGCCGGATGCCCATCTTCCCTTCTCCCTCCTCCTCTTCCCCCCTTCCACCCACAAACACAGGCTGGCAACACACTTTCGACTCCCGTGAAGTTGCAAGTGTCTATGGACGGCGGTTATCACTTAACATCAGGTGACCCACCTGTTCGTTTGCGTTCAATGACATAAAAAAAGAAACCTTTATAATGTTCATATGGATTATTTGATAAATAGCGTATAGTCTATTCTAATTCTCTTTGGTATCTGACTAGATCATGTATAGAGATATATAGAAAATTGGAGTCAGTTATAATCAGGCTATTTTCACTCCTCAGAATCGGATTTGTATGGAAAAGGCTTGTCTAGTTTTGGTTATTAATCAACTTACTAGATGGCACTGTTATATATATATATATATATTTTTTTTTTGACAAGTTTGATAACAAAATATGGTGGACACCAATTAATTTTGATATTTCAAACTGACAACTTTCAAATATTTATTTTCATTCTCTTTGTTTACGTATCTGTTACGAGAGTGTGCTCCCTTAAATTTTCTTGCCTCCTACAACCAATTTTATCTATCTCCGGATTCACTTATAAACATTGACTCCTGCATATACATACTTGGATTTAGATTTGCCTTACGATGAATATATTCATTGCAAATAAAAATGACCAAAAACTTATATACGATTTACGCAGTACCGCTGTACACATACATACATAGCTATAAATGTACTTTTATAACCAACAGATATTAGTTCGAAACTAGTATTATAGAGGCGCTGATTGGAAAGAACGAGTACGACCTCTATTTATATAACGTACGCTGTGGTTATAATTTTTTAATTACCAATGTGTGCTTATGTTACCCATTGTATTTAACGTCTTGTTTTAATGTCAACAACTTTAACAATTTACGTGTATCTGACACACATTTTTTGTACTTGTATTGATTATCGATGTTCCCTTTTTTTTCGTCGGAAAAAAACCGTATAAACGTCACACTTGAGCGCGAAATTGCAATATTAATCTTACCACACCCTAAAAATTAGATTTTTTTTAAATTATAGCACGGCAAAATGACTGCACTATGCCTGATGGTAAGCACAGTACAATCCAAAAACAATGCCGACCACCGAGTGACACACTATCCATCGCCGGTCGCCGCTGTCATGCCGGCCTGCGAACAGCTGGATATGCACAGGCTGATCCCGAAACGCGACCCGCAGAAGCGAATCACTACGACGGGCTTTTTCCGCCATATACATGGTGGTTGCGACCCAGTCAGGCTGTAGTACCCTACCACCCCGCTTTCGCCATTGCCTCGTTCGTTATTCAGCAGGGTGCACCACGTGCAGGTGAGGTTGGCTTGGGTGTCTCAAGTCTTAGATGTTATTCGACACCCTTTACACCTCAAAATTTGTTTACTTTAAAACTTTAAACCCCAGAGTTGCATGTATCAGGCAACAGCCCAAGCCGAGGTGTGTCGTGCACCCTTGAGCTAGTTGTCAAATAAAATCGGCTGAGTGCCTTAAGCTCTTGCCTTAGTAGTCCGGTGAAGCTGTTAAGACCTTGCTAGATCAATAGCGTAGGAAAAAAAAACCTTTTTTTTTTCGTCGGAAAAAATCCGCATAAATGTTACACTGGAGCGCGAAATTGCAATATCACCCTTATCGCACCCTAAAAAATTTGAATAATGTAATTTCAACTCACAAGCTAGATTAATCAGCAAACTACCGCCGGCCTGAGTGCCGAACATGCTCGGAGGCGCGGCCAACATGCTCGACAGGTTCAGTAGCAAGGTTTTCACCAACAGCGGTGCGTGCATACCGTAACGACCTTGGAATAGTGTCCTGAAACGAAACTCTCAAACTATAACCACGAGCCGTGTACTTCATTGGTGTCTGAAATTTACAATACCTATTATTGACAACAACGATACATGACAAAATAAAGATATAGTTCACAAAACAAGGTGTAGGCGGTAGAGCTACGCTGAAGCTATTACTGGTCTCAGCATGAATGGGTCGGCTCGTCCGGGGTACTACCACCCGACCCATAGAACACCGACGTGAAGTAACAGTGCTTGCATTGTTGCGTTTCGTTCGGTCAGTGAGAGCGCCGGAGGCCCATCTCCCCCCCTCCCCATCCCCCAAACACAGGCCGGCAACGCACTTGCAACTCCCCTGGTGGTGTTAGTGTCTATGGACGGTGGTGATCACTTAACATCAAATGACCAATCGGTCCGTTAGCCCCTATGACATAAGTAAAAGACACGTAATAGAAGTGTCACTTTTGTATAACAGGGAAATACTTTAATTAAAGACCATTCCGTTCAGGTTGTGACCATGCCCGAGGATTCGGAGATCAGACAGGAACCGATGTTTGCAACACTCTATCCGACACAGTGCTTACCCCCACCGTTTTTCGTCGCACAAAACGGCTGCCGATCAGAATCTCAAAGCCATCGGACCATAGAAAAACAAAGTGTGTTGGAAAGCATGCACGATGCAGAAGACAAAAACAGAAAGTTGTTGTTTTTTTTAAATATTTTTTATACGTGAATATGTATTCCTTAGCACCTAATGATAAGTTTAGTGTGAGCCTCAATTGAGCTAAACGTTTGATAAATTTATATTAAACAAAGATATCGTGAATTTTTTTAACTTAAGGACCAACTCTAAGAGATAAAGAATTAAAAAAAATCATTCAAACTATTTCAATACCTTTTGCGTAGTCATAATAGAAACATGGTTTGTCACGAAGTACCAAATACAAGAAAAATAACAGTGACATTGGCTAAAATTTATTCAGGATATATTAACACTTACCTATATATGAGTGAAGTTTCCACTAGCCTCGTCTGTCCGTGGACACCCGCGAACATATAAACAGACATCAGCACCAGAATCGTATTTATACACTCCAGGTGCAAATAATACGTGTTATCTCTGAAATATTCCATTATTATCATCAAACATAGATAGCCATCTTTTACACATAAAAAAGACAGAGGTAGGCCAACTTTTGAACATAAAAAAGACAGTAGTAGGCCATCTTTTTAATACAGAAAAGAAAAGGGTGGACCAACATTTAAACATAAAAAGGACAGAATTATGCCAACTATTAATCATAAAAAAATAGGGGTAAGCCAACTTTTAAATATAGAAAAGAACCTGTTTTAACTCCTTCATTTATTGATGCTTGAGCTAGAAGCAAACCAATTATAAATTGACAATCATATGAGAGATTGTTATATATGAAATATTCGATCATTGTCACCAACATAGAAAACACAGGGGTGAGCCATCTCTTAAGGATCTATCTTAAGCTCACTCCTTCATTTACTGTTGCTCAAGGTAAAGATAATTTGAGCACCTTATATGACCGCGTTTCAGATGTATATCCAAGAAACAAGATGGTAGAGGCCTGCCCGACTCAATTTTATATTGTCGCTTTACGGAAACAACCAAAGAATTATGTTTTATACTTTATAGGTAGCTTTTAAACACTTTTGTAACCAGATGTTAAATCAGAGTGTAGTCTAAGTTGGTATACACACCAAACCAAGTACGGCTGGCTTTCAATTGCAGCTACCGGAACACACCCACAGGTGGACTCGAGGATGGTAACTAACCAGCTGGACTTAAACAAAGCCCTATCACCATGTCATACCATCTAGATGTTTTCCTCCAATAAAGCTTTGATTGACTCGGTAGGGTTCGAGCACATTAACCATGGAGCCAACATGGCCTTAACTATCTGGTTACTAAGTAAACTTGCAGGTCCGTATCATTTGCAGTTTTCATATTGATTGCCTTTCCTTTTTAACAGACTTCAAAAAAGAGGAGATTCACACATTCGTTTGTATTTTTTTTAATGTTTGGTAGAACTTCGTCTTCATCATTAGTAGATTATTACGGCCATTGTCAAGTGAGTATCGATATTACAAGTTCCTTGATATAATTTCAATGAACTAACAAGATGGTAGCCATCTTGTTAGAACTTTCCATGGAGTTTTTGTGGCAAGTCAGAATCATTCATGGTATTATTTCCAATCCACTTCAATTGTACACGATAACCAAACTATATTATGTAAAGCACCATTACACAATATGGAGCCAGATAACACAAGATTAAACTTTGTCATTTATAAACAATTTTGGAAGTCATTTTTTAATTTAAAGTTGGTATTTTCAAGGAGGTCCCGTTTTAATTTCAATTGGACTTTGGATTTCGAAGATATACAAAGGAAACTCCTCATATGATTATGATTATAAGTAGCGTATAATGATTGAGATATTGGTACACTTATGAGAATTTAAGACTGGGTAAGTACCAACTATGGTCACAATGGATGGATGATAACTTATGATTTTTTAACAAATTATATAATATTAAATCGGTTTTCTTTTGTCCGTGTCCGTATGTGACTGAACTCCTCCTAAACGGTTGGACAGATTTTGATGAAATATGTGTGTGTTCGGGAGGATTCAAGAATGGATTAGATTCACAACTGGACCCGGTAGATGACACTGCAGTTCAATCTTTTTTTATAATCAAAGCAGAACAACGTTCTCCGCGCCCGCTATAATAAAGTAATTAACAGATTGCTCTGTGCTATCAGGCATTCCTACAGTCACTGTGTCTTGGTAAAATAAAAAAAATAACTCACGTGACGGGCACGTCGATTATCAAACTGATCAGTGCATCGACTAGCATCTCCACTCGGCTTTCGTTCGTTGTTAGTTTCGGTGAGGTCTGTATAACGGAGTGGACCTCTGGAGTTTGTGACGGCTCTGAAGATGGCGTTGGTGTAGTTTGTACCGCTTGTGGAGTCGTCTGCTGTAACCAAACATTTTATTATTAGTAAATAATTATGCTGCATCTGCTATTACTATAAGCGCTTTTGGCCAGACCATACTACTACTAGCTGTGCACGCGACTCCGGCTGCCGTTAATGTAAATCAACAGTGACTAATCATCATCATCATCATCTCAGCCTATAGTCGTCCACTGCTGGACAAAGGCCTTACCACATGTTCTCCACAGCGTACGGCTCTGTGCCGCGTGTAACCAACGGCTCCCCGCAACCTTTATAATGTCGGTCAATCTGGTGGGGGACCGTCCCACGCTGCGTTTTCCGGCACGTGGTCGCCACTCTAGGACTTTTTTGCCCCATCGCTCATCTGTCCTTCGAGCTATGTGCCCTGCCCAATTCCACTTCAACTCTGATATTCGGTGAGTTATGTCGGCAACTTTAGTTCTCCAACGGATCTCCTCATTTCTGATTCGATCATCGACATAGACATTCGACATCAGTGAGTAATAGAATCATCGAAATGTATGAAGTCCATTTATTTATTTACTTTTCTCTCGACTTAAGAGTCGTGTTGTCATTAAAATTACAATAACTTTTGATAGAGTGAACCGATTTTAATGAACCCAAGACTACATGTTACTCGAGAATATGTTTTAAAACCGCATGAAAATTCGTTCAGTAGTTTTTGAGTTTATCGCGAACAGACAGACGGAAGGACGTGGCAGAGGACTATTTAATGACATAGATAGAACTAAAGAAGTTTTATTTCAGTCGTGCAGTCTAAAGCACACTCATTTTTTTTTATTAACAGGGCGTGACCACGTCCTCTTGGCCCGCTAGTTATACAAAAAAAAGTGTGTGTGTACACGCGTTAGAAGTTATACTTCTTTGGCGTAACAAAATAAAACTCTTTTCAAAGATTTTATCTTTCGCCTTATTCTACGTTTGTAGAAAAAACGACACTAACAATAGAAAAAAGATATTTAATACATTGAAAGTTTTAATACAAAGAAACAAAATGTTGACTATAGCTAATTTCAGGGTGTCGGTTTTTTGTGACGGCGTGCACGCTCATCGTTAAAATTTACTCTCATCATTTTTCCCTAACGCGGCAAAAGAAGTATAACTTCAAAAACTCACATCGTTGTCTCCATCTTTGCCATCAACAGGCCCGTTACCCGCCACACGCCTCTCTGCCTGCACATCCAGGTGCCTGCAGAGCTCGTATTCAGGCACCATTTCCACCAGATACTTGCTAACTGCTCGTATCACGAACAATGCACTGAACGTTGTCCAAGCCAACATTATACTGTAAGGGAATGCCACTGATGTAATTTTATACGACTACCCTACATGTACTAAAAAAACCGTGCGTTTGGCAATGTGTACACGCGGATGAAGTGAAACTTCTTTAACTTACACAGGCTGAAAGTTTAGACAGTAGCAATATTTATGGAGGATACCCTGCACTCGATTCTCGTTCTAAACCAATTAAAAAAATAGGTGCTTAATTTTTGACCTAATTATCTAGAATAATACAAAAATTATACGCTATCCTCTACGCGTCTATGTTAAAGCACAGTGTCAATGATCGTCGGGTGAATTCACTTTCACTTGAAAGTGAACGTGGGAACGGCAGGAACAAAACAAAAGCGTTTACTGTTTGTTTTATCATCGAAAGTTCTTAACCCCGGGTCGCCCTTTACAGCTTTCGGCACCGGTCATTGCATTCAAGTTTATTACGATTGTGTTTATACTTTTGAAAGTCTTACAATAAACTTTAACTTAGGTTCTCTTTGTTATTTATTAATATTTGTTATGATATTATTATTTTATATTGTAAATGTGACCATGAAGTATTATCCTAGAATAATGCGAGTGTTTAACCTTTCACCTGGTATGTATTAAATATACCTATATGAGAATGTTCATAAAGTCATAAACAAAGGGTAGGAAACAAGCAGACTATCCTGTTAATCTAACATCATATGGACAACTACAACATAAGGTATTGAAATGTTGCCTTGAAAAATGTATTTTAGTCCCTTCTAAGGTCAAAATTTACATCAATTGTTCAAAATCGCAAGATTAACTATAAAAAAACGAGATAAAGATCACAGTCACAAGTTATTCACAAACATACTTATCACTGTTGGGTGATGCTAGAAGCAATGTCGCACGCGTTATGAATACTTGAACGAGAGAACCCAAGTTCCCGGTCTGTAAATTATTTGATAGAAACTTCTGGAGTAACGCCTCCGTGCTTGAGTCAAACATCAGTTGTTCTTCTCTGTAATTAGAGAAATACATTATTGTGGCTGTTCGGGCATAAATTAGTTGGGGGGGTAGGCAGTTTGTCAAAGGACAATCGTGGACGATCGGTCACTTGCTCGGAACCCGCGCTTACATTCGTACTCGCTCTCGACACTACCGACACGGCGGCCCGGAATTCATTTTTGTGTTTGCTAATTTTGGGGAACTGGCGCTCTCAACAACTACAAGGTAAGTGAGCTTTTATCCCGATTATGAGGAAACATTTTCGGCATATATCTTCAGAGGGTATCTACCTTCAGCCAATTTATATACAGTACACTGCCTAGGCTAGGTACCCCGAACTGTGTAGGTGTGGCGGTTGCCACCCCAGTGGCAATACTAATAAATAGGGCGAACTAACATTTTCCCGAACTGGCCACTTACATTGAAAATATTTAAAAAGCATTAACGAAATTTAAAAATGGAACTCTTTATTTTTAAATGTAGTTTCTCAACTCTATTTGTCATTTGCTTTAAAAAAATGACGTGTGGAGTTTTTGGCGGCATCTTAGTTTGCCATGAAGTGGATTTTAAATTTTATACATAATTTTGAGTTATATGATTCTATATTTTATAATATTGGTGGTATTTTACGTTATATAGTTCGGTTATTGTGCATAAGTGTATGGGAAAAAATACCATGGAACATGAATTCTAAGATGCCACAAAAACTCCCTGGAAAGTTCTAACAAACGGGCCACGATCTTTTTAGAACATTGGAAAGATCACAAGAATGTCAATATAATTACCTACTCGACAATGGCACTAATAATCCACTAGAAGATTTGTTGCCAAAAATAAATGAATCTCTCTCTCACTGTGTTTTATATTTTGGCGGCATTTTAAATATTGCGTGCTACGGCACCATGAATTTAACAATTTGATAATTTTCGTAGAATTATTTACTACGATTGTATGATTTGACCTCAGTGCAGTGTCACTCGTCATCAAACTGCTTTGGGCAATAAAGCACTATACTAGTTGACTGTTTATAGCCGGTTTGCAGAATTCTAACAATTTAGGTAATATTTTTTCATATTCGTTCCCAAAAATTTTAAGCGCTAATAATTGCTATACACTTCTTCTATATTAATATCATAAAGAGGTAAAGCTTGTGACGTTGTAGGGGTTAATCTCAGGGACTACTGGTCCGATTTGAAAAATTCTTTCAGTGTTATATAGCTTATTTATCGAGGAAGGTTATAGGCTATATCATTACGCTAAGACCAATAGGAGCGGAGCACCAATTAAGAATGTTTCAAAATCAATGGTTAAATAATTAAAAAATAAATCTATATCATCTATTGACATATAAGAACCCAAGACACACAGTCTCGAATAAAAGTAGCGCTCAAAGCCATCCCCACTCCACAATAGACATACGTGGTTATAGCTATATGATAAACTTATGATTTTGCAAATTCAACCTTACCTGAACGATTTAAAGTTGTTTTTACAAATCAGTGTACAGGACGCAAGCGGCGCTAGACTATTTCAAAATGAGTGCATAATTTTCAATTGTTTGCATATTTTATGCGGAGACGGTTTGGAGACGTAGAGTGTGCATATTGGGTTTTTATATACATCAATGATATCCTCCTATTGATTGTGCATTCTCCACTCGACGAGTGTTATTATAACATGCGAACAAGTTTTACGGAATAGTCCATAAATATAAGAGGGAATAACACTTTAATTTACTAAGATAGTCACACTCAAAGTTACGATACGAACAACGAATATTTCTCTTATCATCTTACTGTTTTTAATAGATAAGTTTAAAAAAGAATTTAAAATAACGATTTATAGGTAGGTAACTTCTGCGGGTCGCGTTTCGGGATCAGCCTGTGCATGTCCAGCTTTTTGCAGGCCGGCATGACAGCGGCGACCGGTGATAGATAGTGTGACACTCAGTGGTCGCTAATGTTTTTGGACTATACTGTGCTTACCATCAGGAATTGTGCAGTCACTTTTTGCCGTGTCTAAAAACAAAGCCTAACTAAAAACAGCAACTTTTTGTTTTTTAAACGATCCTAAATCTAATAGTGACCTGAACACCCGAAATTTTGTTAATTATTATTTTCAACACATTACTTTAATTAATTCCTCAAACTTTTTAAATTATTGTACTGTCTTCAGTCCTTGATAAGAGTGCTACATTTCAATTCCATCTGAAGTTTTGAAGTGGGTAAATAGCACGTACAAAGATTCAGTTACATACGTAGAGGGATACATAGATATATGAATACAGATGGAACCAATAAAACCATATTAAAAATTACAATATAATCCAAAACAGATTACCAAACACCGTAATTAATTATCGAGTATTGCCTTTATTAAACTGATATATTAAGCAATATTAAATAAATATATAATTTATACAACACTTGAATATACTCGAATAAGGTGTACGAAACACTTGCATGACGTCAAGCGTGCTCTAAAAAAATATATACAATCGATATGTTTCATAAAACAAATAATCGTTGTAAGGTTTTTAAAATCTGCCTGAATATAATTAGAAATAAATTGTGTGTAGTTAGTTCCACACGCGGTGGAAGTGAAACTTGGTATTCTAAATATTTTTTCAGAGAATGAGATGAATACACTATGTACGTGGTAGACATTCTCTCTCTCTTGGGATCCTATGTCCCCAAACTGTCGGGGCAGAGGGCAGACACAATGCTTCTCCATCTCGATCTGTCGATGGCTTGACACTTATTCATTGAGTCTGTTTCAGTAATCGGTTTGATTTCAGGTATGTAGACGATTAACCCGCAGTACCCTAGACCAATGGTGGGGCTGCCATGCTTTAAGCCCACGGACGGGCTCGGTTTTATTACGGGTATCCTCCCTAGTGAGACGTTTCTGTTTTAAGGCGCAGAAAACTCGCCTGACGCCCTGCATCCTTAGACATTAGTTTTCGGTATTATTTTGTAGTATTTTAATATGAATTAATAATGTCAATAATACACAAGACAGAAGAATAACAGACAAACTGCAGGAAAGTCGTCTCCGCTGGTACGGTCACATAAGTCGCAGGCCTCCAGAGTACATCGGAAATAGATGTCTTAACATCATCGTACAAGGCCCGAGGTCTCGCGGCAGGTCCAAAAAACGCTGGCTGGACGTGGTGAAGGCGGACATAAGGGAGAACCACCTCACATAAAAGGATACCTTTACTAATTACACCTCACACAAGACCGAGCAAAGTGGAGGAAGCTAATCAGGAAAGCGGACCCTGGCACTAGGCTAAGATAACGCTAAATAGAAGAAAAAAAACGTCAACAACACACAACACAGAATTATTTAAAAAAATACGCCCTAGGCACTACGATACAACAGAAAATTATTGTGTTATAGATCTCAACATTTGTCTCTCTCTCTCTCCCATTCTTTGTATATATTTCGTGTACATTAAAAATATACTATCTCATTCTCTCACAGCCTAAAACCTATACATACATTTATAGCTTTCTCCCTTTTGTTACACATTTTCGTTTCATAAAATTTCACACCGTACAAAAAGAGGTTTCATATCAAAAATAAAAAAGAGGTTGAAATTGTCAATAATTGTGAAAGTAACAGCACTTATATCGATAACATATATTCAAACGAGAAAAGCTCAGTTGTTAACGTGTTTGGATACGGTGTCGATTGACGTAGGTTCGAATCCATACGAACGAGTCGCAGCTTTCGGTGAAGGAACATAACGTGATGTAACCATTTATTTATTTAAACTTTATTGTACACCAATGATATACATTCATTACGAAGACATTTCCCGTGGTATTACAAAAAAGTTAAATACGTATTAAATACTTGGTTTTAAAAAGTTTCGTAATGATGCACCGCGCTCGCCCAAGGCAAGTTCGCGTTATCCTTTTTCACAATTCTAACCTAACGTTGGTTACGTTTGCGACACAAAAGAGCAAGACGCCGAATATTCAGCGACCGCGGTGCATTTAATATGAGACCTTTTTAAAGCCGGGGTCCAATACGTATTTAACTTTTTTATAATAATACCGTTAAGGTTTTGTTATTGGTACAATGGGGCCGCAATTAGCAACCTCTTCCAGGCAACCTTTGGGTGGATTGCACGATTGCACCGTGGTTAAGGCTTTTTCTAAGCACACCTGACTAGCTACCAGCCTCGAGAATATTATAAAGAGGTAAAGTTTGTGACGTTGTAGGGGGTCTACTACTGGAGCCCTGCCCTGGCGGTTCACCTGAACAACTTTGAGAACTACTGTTCTATACAATTGTAACTGAAATCTTTGATTACTGGTACAATTTCTAAAGTAAACCGTCTTACTCTAGAGATGTCAATTATGAGTGAAGGTATTTAAAGTTAAGTGGGGACTAAGATTCGAAGTTTAATAACATTTAAATTAGCATTTTAAAGACCTCACTAATTCTGACTTTTCTGAGAGACAATTCTGAGTTTTCGTATTTATTGTGTAATTTACTTATTCCGGGGACTGGAGAATTTGTACCTAATCTATACTAATACTAATATTATAAAGAGGTAAAGTTTGTGAGGTTGTAGGGGGCATTATCTGGAACTACTGGTCCTATTTGAAAAAATTCAGTGTTATATAGCTCATTTATCGGGGAAGGTTATAGGCTATTATATATCATCACGCTAAGACCCATAGGAGCGGAGTAGCAATGAAGAATGTTGCAAAATCGGGGTATTTTTTTCTTTTGAGAGCTTCCGCTGCGTCTTAGCCCAAAATAACTATTCCACGCGTACGAAGTCGCGAGCAGAAGCTATTAACTAATTATATTATCTATAATAAAATTATAAAAAGGTAAAGTTTGTGAGGTTGTAGGGGGTAACATCTGGGGAGTCGGAGAAAAAATGGTCGATCGAAAACGTTTCTTACGAACGATGAGAGATATATGATTGAGTTCTAGAAAAAAGTTGTAGCTTGATAATGCCTATTACCGCCCAACGAAGTGGGCACGGGTCAGCTAGTATATTAATAACTAAAGAGGTGTAAATACGTTACCTACATGATTTTTTGACAAAACAAATGGCGCGACAACGCACACATACGTAGAGTAATATTGTAACGCCACACTGCGTTAGATAAAATGTGGAAGTAAGATGGCATATTCTCAATGTCAATGGTAGAAAAGAAATAGTTATATGTTACTTAGATACGAGAGGGTTGGCGGGGCAGACGTCAAAAGTAAGCTAGTTAGCCAAGTTTTAACAAGGCGTTGTCGAAGCGCTTATGACGTATCTATACCTTTTTAGCTATGATTTAATTGGCCACTCGCCTCTAGTTTTAACGTGTCCCCCATCTTAAACCAAGCTGTTACTTACCATCAGAAGAAAAAATCAAAGTGACTGCACTATGCCCGATGGTAAGCACAGTACAATCCAAAAACGATGGCGACCACCGAGTGACACTATCCATCGCCGGTCGCCGCTGTCATACCGGTCTGCGAAAAGCTGGATATGGACAGGTATGTGTGTTCTACCGTTTGTATTTGGGTTGTGTTCCGAGGAACTGTTTAACATTATGCCTGTAGCTGCTTTCCACCATCGCACTGCTCGTCATCAGCAGGGAATTCATCCCCACAACACATTGAAACCGAAATGGTTTCGGCCGGTCCGGTTCCAAAGGGGTTTCCTTCCACGAACGCTCCGGTTGTGGAATGAGCTTCCAGCTGAAGTTTTTCCTGGAGACTACAGTGTGGGGTGCTTCAAGGGGAAAATGAATAGGTTACTTAAGGGTCGGCAACGCGCATGTAACGCTTCTGATGTTGCAGGCGTCCATAGGCTGCGGTGACCCCTTTTCATCAGGCGGCCCGCATGCTTGTTTGCTAACGTCGTAGTATAAAAAAAAGGCTGATCCCGAAACGCGACCTGCAGAAGCGAATCACTATGACGGGACTTTTCGTCGTATACAGGGTGGTTGCGACCCAGTCAGGCTGTAAGGCCCTACCACCCCGCTGTCGCCATTGCCTCGTTCGTTATTCAGCAGGGTGCGCCACGTGCAGTTGAGGTAGGCTTGGGTGTCTCAAGTCTTATGATGTTATTCGACACCCCTTACACCCAAATGAGAAAATGTGTTTGTTTGTTACGCTTTCACTTTAACTACACAACCGATCGTTATAAAATTTTGTGTATACGTTATCCTGGATACAGAAAAGGATATAGCGTACCTTTAATCCAAATAAAAAATTGTTTCCGAGTCAAGTCTATATTAACGAGGACGAAACCGCGGGCAAAAAGCTTATGTATATATCACAATGTATACAGTCAGAATCTGTTATAAC
Organism: Antheraea pernyi; assembly: GCA_015888305.1. Taxonomy (NCBI): domain Eukaryota; kingdom Metazoa; phylum Arthropoda; class Insecta; order Lepidoptera; family Saturniidae; genus Antheraea; species Antheraea pernyi. The sequence continues at coordinate 1,392,552 of MU158746.1, read as the reverse complement.
GACATCGAAGGGACTACTCATATATAGTCGTAAAAGCCGATAGTCTTAACAACCGGTGATGTTTTTGCGATACGGCATTCAGCCGGGACCTTTGTTCTGGGTCAATATGACCGGTATGTTCTAAACGATGTCGCCATAAACGATTTTTACTTTATATCATTATCATTACATAGTATAAAACAAAGTCCCCTTTTTTTTTAACTTGGGGAAATCCCTTATGGATCCTTATGGATGGAGTCCGAGTCGCACGGACTAAAACCCCACGGTGTACCGACAGACCGTTTTGTGGTTTTGTGGCGGCAAGTGATCGTTCGAGCTAATCAACCTTGTAGAGCCGCCCCCACGGTCCGCCCGGCGGAAGGTGACCGCCGGGCTCCTACCTATAGAGGGACACCGCGTCCGTCTGTCTGTCTGTTCGCGATGAACTCAAAAACTACCGAACGGATTTTCATGCGGATTTCACCGGTGGATAGAGGGATTGATGAGGAACGTTTTAGTATATAATTTGTCAAAGTTTTTTTTGTAATCAGGGCGGGACAACGTCTGCCGGGCCCGCTAGTATATATATATATTTGATTTTATAGCGGTTTGTACAGTCGATACCGTAAAATAGTATCAGAAGAAATCAATAAATGCGGAAAATTACCTAAAACAGTACAATCACATTAACTACCATGGTATTTGTTAATCTTATCTTAAATCTAGACAACATCTAACATATTGATCAATGATTATCTATCATAACACTAAATGTATTAATAATTTTTAAACGTAAATATCTTTGAAGCCATAATGGCTTAGTGCTAGGTAAGGATATAATAATAATGACGGTACTGGGTTAATATATAATTCTATGGTGTTTTTTTTCTATCATCATCAGCCTGTAAACAAACATGCGTGCATACAAATGCATCCACCAAAAATTAATGTAACTGTATATGTCTATAAAAATATGTTGTGATATGTTATATATAATGAAAAGATAAAGCAGATTCAGTTTCTTGCCGGTCTTTTCGATGACTAAGTTGTTCTCCGAACTGGTGGTAGTTTTGATGTTCATAAGTGCCTTCTCATGGCCTAAATTGAATAAAGACTTTTAATTTTTATTTGAGTATTTATAAGTAAAAAAATATACTTATATAACTTCTCTCTTTTTAAGTCACAGATGTCCATACTTAATTGTCCTATTTTACTCTTACAACTCGGAATAAATTAAGGATACTGTACGTGTATCTTAGAAATAGATATATTTATTTTTTATATTATATTAGTGTTCAGGTATGCAGTTTACATGATCACCAAAGTCCTGCCAAGTATAATAGACCGCTATTTCTGAAGATTGGATTAGAATGCCTAGTATAACAGTATGTTACCAACTAACACAATTTGAACGTAAACACAGTGGTATAGACAGTGGTATTTTGGAGTAGAAAAAGGTGTGGAAAAGGTAAGCTCACATGTGAATCTTGTCCTAAACATGATGTAGTATATAGTTATGCTAATAATATTATTGTTTACAGAGCAGAGCATAGTCTAACTGGGCATTTCTTCATAATTTCATGTCAAACAAAGTAGAAGTTGTTAATAAAGAATTATAAGATTAATATTGAACTTTGATTAATACTTGATGAGATGGAATAATACTGGACTAGATAATAAAGAAGCCATGCCAACAAAGGCCTACAGATTCTAGACAGTTCTAAAGACCAGTGGTTTTCAAACATTATCTTGACAGGGGGCCCTTTAGTATGAAAAAATATTTCACAACCCACCTGTCCCTTGTTTTTCTCTCATGTATGTTATTTTGTGACAAATATTCAATTTTACATATTTATTAATTTTCATAATTAGGGTTCGGATAACGTAAGAGTTCTCCTAAGTTTTTTGTTTATTTCATACAAATGATTACGTCCTTTAGTAAACATTTTTCTTAATAAATCTTATAAAACTTTATCATTTTTTTTTACTGTAGTAGCTTTTCCAACCTTTTGGAACTCAGCTATAGAAGCTCGCGACCCCCCTAAAGAGACTTCGGGGCCCCCTTGGGGGTCGTGACCCACACTTTGAACAACACTGCTATAGACCAATGATCTAGCAAAATAGTTTTTCAAAATTCCTTGATAAGAATAACAAAGGAAGAACTAGGTACAGACTAATTATAATCTAGGTATATTGTTACTTCAATTGTACCTTTTTCATTAGTAATTTTTATACTATATAAGACTAATACTAAGACTGAAGAGCTAACAATAAACATTTAATACCTAAGATGAACGGAAAGCAGTGGATAAGCACTATTAATAAAAAAAATGTTTTTGTAAGGTTTGTATATCATATATTATTTATTACTAGCTGTAACCGTAATTCCATCCATGGACCCTTTTTTTTTTTTATTGTGGGGAAATCCTTTATGGATACGCCACCCCCTGGGGAGAGGATGAGTTATGTCCGACTCTCAGACTAAAACCCCACAGTGTACCAACAGACCGTTTTGTGGGGGCAGCAAGGGATTGTTCAAGCTAATCAGCCTTGTAGAGCCGGCCCCACAGTCCGCCCGGCGGAAGGTGGCCGCCGGGCTCCTACCTATAGAGGGACAGACCGGGTACACACCAGCTGCCCCCCCTCGTCCGCCGGATCTGTACAATGAGGAGATGGGCCTGTCCACATGGACCCTAATGTACCCGTGACTCAGTCTGTTCCACACAGACTAACTTTTAGTAATGTAAAAAAACAATGGCTAATGAAAACAACTACATGTATTAAGTACATTTACTTATCTACTTTCCTCGCATACTTAACTTGCGTCTTCATTAAAATTACAATAACTTTTGATACTTTGAACTGATTTTAATGAAACAAAGACTAAATTGTACTCAAAGAAGTTCCATCATGAACCCAGTACTTTAGCATTGATTCGTGTTCATACAAACAGGCAGACAGACATGTATAAAATTGATTGAAATGTATTTTATTTTATTTTATTTTTTTACAAAAAGGTACAATTACAGATAACAGATTGAAATTATATGAGTAACATAACTATTATAACATAATAAATCTGAAATCCAATTATGAATTGTACACAACATTATCAATTGTAACAATAACCACAGTTAGCCTAGTGTAATGATAAAATGAATATTAGGGATACACGACTATCATACGTCTATGTTTCAAATACAATATGTTCCTTAAATTTCTAGTATCTTATTACTAATTCCTAGGAACCTACAAGAATTTTTATTACAAAAATCTAAAATGTACAGACATCTTGGTTATACATTGTTATTATATGTACAGATCTTGCTCCGCAACATTAGATGTTAGCCTGTGAAGTAAATATAAAATATAAATAAGCAACTTACGCATTTGTTGGTGGGTTGATATTGAACGCCAACATTTGATTCCAGAACGGATCGTTGGGGCATATCACCTCATTGGAGACAAACCTTGCCAGCAGCTCATTGGAGGACAGCTCCGAGTACCTACTCACTGCCACACCCATTTTTAACTCCTCTATAAAATAAATAATAAAAATTGTAAGTTATTATAACTTTATTGTTTAATAAAATGTTGTCTTTTAAGTTCTCAATTTATTTTATTTTTTTTTTTTTTTTTTTTTTTTTTTTTTTTTTTTTCTTATGTCATAGGTGGCAAACGAACATGTGGGTCACCTGCTGTTAAGTGATCACCACCATCCATGGACACTAACAACCCCAGAGGAATCGCAAGTGCGTTGCCATCTTTCGGAGGGAAAGGTTAGGGGAGGGAAAGGGAGAGGAGAGAGGAGAGGGGAGGGGAGATGGGTCTCCGGCGCTCTCACTGACCGAGCGAAACGCAACAATGCAAGCACTGTTACTTCACGTCGGTTTTCTATGAGAGGGTGGTACTACCCCGGGCGAGCCGACCCATTCATGCTGAAATCAATAATAGTTTCAGCGTGGCTCTACCACCATCGAATTTAAGAATACAATGTTAATATTAAATCACTTTATTATCCACTCGCCGTTACATTTCTAATGGTTTTTTTATTTACATTTTTTCGAGTGGTTTTTTACAGATACAGTAAGTTCGCACATCACGTCAGAAAAAAATAGAAATTAAATTAAGTATGTCTTTATAATTATTTTCTTTTCGTTAAAAAACCCTTTTCGAACAAACTGTGTCTAGATGTTGAAAGCCTATAATAAATTTAAATATTTGGGCTAAACAATTGTTTATCAACAATTTACATTTCTTTTATTATAAATACTTCATCAGATTTATATAATAACTTCTGTATATAACACTCACCAGTATTATAAGCCTATTATGTTTAGCATCAAATTAACATTACAATTATAAAATTATACCAATTCGTATTTCGTTTTATCTAGCCACGAAATCATTGCCGACATGTCACTTTCTTTTGACAATCAATTACATTATTGACAACAATGACATTAGATGCGGTAAATTATAGCTGCGATCAGAGTTTCAAAATTTAACAATAATATAAAATGAGAAAAGCCTTTGCTATTCGCTAATTGGACTAATATTACTATTTTATATCTCTCTGACGTATAATGTTTTATTTGTATTGGACTATATTTAAAATATTTACTTTTGTCTTTCATACCTTTGTGTGAATATATTGGATGAAAGCCGTTTTCAGAAGAATCTAGATGATATATGTGGATTATTTGAGTAATGTTATGTACATGAAAATAAATTGTTTACGTTCTACATATATGGTATCAATGAGTGTCTGTAGTCTTGTAGAGCGACAAATAATTTTACTTCAGAAAAATATTTGCTCTTCAAGAATAGATAAGGATTATATATAGACAAGAACAGTACAAAAAAATGTAAATGCGCGTATGACATGATAGAAATGGAAACTTTTAACTCGTTAATAAATTTACACAGAACAATGTACAAACAGTCATACTATAAACTTATTAGACTAATTATTTATTTGTTATAATAATTCCAAAAAATTGTCTGGATTGTATGAACTCAGTTATCAGTAAAAGTATCACTAGAAATATAAAACCCTAAGAAGTTACATCTTGTTTCTTAATGCGCTAAATTTGGAGGAAAAACCATTATACAATAAGTAGGTAGTTTTCATATATTTGTATGTAATATGTTATTCTGTTATACCGTCGGTTTAACTGGTTTTTCTACTATATTAATACCACGTTTGCTTCTACATAATTAAAAGTCATATATCGTCGGTTTAACTGGTTTTTCTACTATATTAAGTATAATGTATGTTCATATTGTCTTATTTACCACGTGACAATATGGCAGCCAAATTGACCAAAAAGATGATATAATTCATATTACATACAAATATATGACTTTTAATTATGTATATTTATTCTTGGAGTCAGTAAGGCACACATCTCACGTCATCAATTTCACATGGACTAATACATACGTAGCAGTCAATCACTACATAGTGTACCAATTCAAATAAAAAGAGAATCATTAAAATCGGTTCATAATTAACTAAAATATCGATTAACATACTTAAAAAAATATATACAACCGAACATAGTAACCTCCTCCTTTTTCGAAGTCGGTTAAAAAAGTCCTCTGTCAGCTTATCTGTTCGCGATAAAGTAAAAAACTACCATTTTCATGCTGTTTTCACCAGTAGATAGAATGATAATTCATGGGGAAGGTTTAGGTATAATTTGTCAAAGTTTTCATTTTATTATCCGTGTCCGTCCGTATAACGTCTTCCGAGCCCGCTAGTTATCTGCCCGTAAAAGCCGCGTGAAAGTTGGTCCAATCAATTAGGAGATAGTAGGATATTGCGGACGAAGTCTTGAGAATCAAAATAAAATTGTCTAAGTTACTTCTTATAAGGTGAGTTATCTTCCAGTGAAAGTCCCGTGAAAATCAGTTCAAGCATTACGGATATTCCACTGCGGCCGAAGGCGAATAAAAAACCTAAATTACTTTTTATAAGGTCTGCTATCTACCAGTAAATACCCCGTGAAAATCGGTCCAACCATTTTGGAAATAGCCATGCGGACGAAACCGCGGAAAAATAAAATAGAACATGTCAACCGCTATAATTTCGACTATCTGGCAGTAAAAAGTAAAATTCCCGTAAATATAGGTCCAGCCGTTTTGGAGATTACCCGCAACAAACAAACAAACAGAGAAATATACTAATATAAAAATATAGACAAAGTATAAAGAAATTTTTTTTTGTTCATTTGTAGCCTTAGCCATTCATCAAAAAGTTGTTATTTTAATTGTACATACATAAACTTTATTTTTATAATACGTAATAGAGAACAAATAAAAAATTAGAAATAAAAGTAGTATAAACTTTTTCCATAGGAAAACAAAATAAACTTCGAAAATGTTTGCGATAGAAACTTACCACGTTACCATGGCAACGTATATAATACTAACGCTAACGAAATCTTTATTTGAACAATTTTGTTTTATGATTATGAAGACTAAGAAAATAATAATGATGGATAAAATAATGTACGACATATTATATAGAAGATTTGGCGCTTATGCCTTTATTGTAACTTAGACATGGAATAAAATTGATTAAAGGATATATAAGAAATACCTATATTGACAACTTCAGAATTGGCAGTATGGATTAATTCCTTCGCCTGTCCTATTGAACGAATATTATTACTACTACTAACGAAATCTCTCAAAAGGAAAAAAGTGCCCGATTTTGAAACGTTCTTCATTGGTGCTCTGCTTCTATTGGTCTTAGCGTGATGATATATAGCCTGTAGCCTTCCTCGATAAATGAGTTATTTAAAACCGAAGGATTTTCTCAAATCGGACTGGTAGTTCCTGAGATTATTAATTACTTTTTTAAGGTCTGTTATCTACCAGTAAATACCCCGTGAAAATCGGCCCAAAGTAATGCGGACGAAGCCGCGGACAAATAAAGTAGAATATGTCAACCGCTATAATTTCGGTTATCTGGCAGTAAAAAGTAAAATTCCCGTTAAAATAGGTCCAGTCGTTTTGGAAATTACCCAGGACAAACAAACAAACAGACAAAATATAATAATATAAAAATATAGACAAAGTATAAAAAAAGTTTTTTTTGGTCATTTGTAGCCATATCCATTCATCAAAAAGTTGTTATTTTAATTGTACATACACAAACTTTATTTTTATAATACGTAATATAGAACAAATAAAAAATTGGAAATAAAAGTAGTATAAAATTTTGAATACGAAAACAAAATAAACTTTGAAAATGTTAGCGTTGATACTTACCACATAACTTCAGAATTGGCAGTATGGATTAATTCCTTCGCCTATGAACTATTTGAATAGGAAAAAAAAACTTTGAAAATGTTAGCTTTGATACTTACTACATAACTTCAGAATTGGCAGTATGGATTAATTCCTTCGCCTGTCCTATTGGACGAATATTATTACTACTACTTACTACGTTACCATGGCAACGTATATAATAATAACGTAATCGCTCAAAAGCAAAAAAAGTGCCCGATTTTGAAACATTCTTCATTGGTGCTCTGCTTCTATTGATCTTAGCGTGATGATATATAGCCTATAGCCTTCCTCGATAAATGAACTATCTAAAACCGAAAGACTTTCTCAAATCAGACGGGTAGTTCCTGAGATCATAGCGTTCAACCAAACAAACAAACAAACAAACAAACTCTTCAGCTTTATATATTAGTATAGATATACTAGCTGGCCGGGCGGACGTTGTCCTGCCTTGATAATAATAAAAAATATCTAAAATTCAACCACAGCGCCACCTACCGGGTCCAATTGTTAATCTGAAACATTCGCGGATCCACTGGAACACGCACACAAGATATTATCAAAATTGGTCCAACCGTTTAGGAGGAGTTCAGTGACATACACACGTACAGAAGAAATTTATATATAAAGATTAATACGTGAAGCCTAAACTTTGTAACACTTTTTGAGAAAATTGCGCGAACGGATGAACGTCAAATTTGGCATAGTTAATGTTTATATGGAGGAGAAGTGCAGAAAGCTATTTTATATAAAATGCATTACAAGCATATTAAATTAATTCAAATATACATTGCACACACTACTGCTCGAATTTTACACAACATATACATATACGACGGGAAGTAACATTGCTTGCATTGTTGCGTTTCGTTCGGTCAGTGAGAGCGCCGGAGACCCACCTCCCCTCTCTCCTCTCCCTTTCCCTCCCCTTACCCTTCCCTCCAAAAGATGGCAACGCACTTGCGACACCTCTGGTGTTGTTAGTGTCCATGGACGGTGGTGATCACTTAACAGCAGGTGACCCACCTGTTTGTTTGCCACCTATGACATAAAAAAAAATGAATGGAAAAGACATTTTGACATCCGTGAAAATGTCCGTCACTCTTACGTTCCAATATTTTACCGTTTCAATATTTTTAACATGACTGACGTTGCATGCCTTACATGCTTTTTGAAATCAAGTGGTCAAATTATAGGTTAATTTTATCATAATATAATATGTAAATTCATAATTTTAATAATTATCTTATTATCTTTAGTAAATTTATGGATTCACTGAAATAATGATTATTATATTTGGTCTTATTGGATATCAAAAATTTTAGGTGACAGGACTGCTTTCACTTCATGTCTATTTGCTTCATATTGTCATAAGAGTAAAGCAATATTACCAAAGTCAAAGTCAATATTTAGTATGTTAATGTTACTTGAAATGATGATTCAATAAAAAAAAATGAGCCAAAAATACTTTGTAAAATCAAAATAAGAAAATTTGTTTGCTCATGAAAGTAATTCATGACTTAGATCTCCGCGGTTACAATGATGCAGTTCAACTTGATGTAACAATTATATTTATTACTGTTGATGATAAATTTTGAACAAAAAGAAATTCATCTTCAAAAGTTAATGGTAGTATTAAAAACTTTTTTGTTTTGAATTCATTATTTGATTCTACTGTGAATCCATTACTTTTCTAAACGATGATACTGGGTGTATCACTATTCCATATAATGTACAGACTACATTTAGTTCAATATCACCCAGAAATACCACCTACCCATGATATCGTGTAAAATTAATTGATAATTGTGTTATGAGTTGCGATAAATTTCTTTATTTTCGTAAAGTTATCTTTACTTAGAATTTGAGAGCCTTACCACCTTATGTAACCGCCTGTTTTTGTTCAAAATTTATAATTAATTTCGATTTTCATTTAGAGATAGATTTTTTAAATGTTTATACAATTTAAAAAATTTGGCAAATGACTGAGTAGCCATGATGAAAATCTTAGATAATAGAAGTATATCCATTGACAAAAGAACCCGAATGAAGTTCAAACTTTAAAAAATCAATGAATTATGGTCGAATGTCGACCACTGGGTGCCCACTAGTTAAAATAAAATTACAAAGTGAAGAACCTGTACACTTCATAAAATAAGGGCACGAGTTCTACTATGACAGAAGAAACCAAACGTATTTGTGAAAGTTTCATCACATGTAGGTATAGACGATGATATCTATACTAATATTATAAAGAGGTAGAGTTTGTGAGTTTGTGAAGTTGTAAGGGGTAATCTCAGGAACTACTGGTCCGATTTGGAAAATTATTTCAGTGTTATATAGCTCACATATCAGGGAACGAATTTCAGAATTCAGGGATTATGAATGCTGCCTTAACGATGAGATATATGTGATTGAGTTCTAGAAAAAAGTTGTAGCTTGATAATGCCTATTACCGCCCAACGAAGTGGGCACGGGTCAGCTAGTTATAGCTAAAAAGCTGTAGATATGTCATAACAGCTTCGATATTATTTTTGATAGCTGCTCCATCAGTCTGCCCGCGCTCGTGTCTAAGTAACATAAAGGTATTTCTTTTTCTCCACCGATATTGAGGATATGCCATCTTATTCCCACATTTTATCAAAGACAGACTGACTGTGGCCAGACCATAGGTATAGAGCAGTAAACCTAGCCTGAATTTTAATATTTGGTGTTGTGCGTTTAATTGAAACTTTTAAACTTTACTACTCGAAAGCGCTAGTAAGAATATAAAATGTAAAGAATAAACAATCGATGTAGAATATTTTTTAACGTTTGATAGCAAATCAGTATGTTTAAATTGGTAAAATACGTTATTATTTATGAATTACATAAAAATACATTTATCGTTGTAACGTCCTTATGCCACTTAAATAATATCAAGGGAATAATTGGCAAAATAATAAAAAATAACTGCTCTTAATCAGCGCGGTGGTAACAGCAATGTTGTAGCTGTTCTTAAGAGAGTATTTAGCAGAATTTCTAACGGGAGATGTGTATACTTCTTACCGTTGAATATCACTACATATTATGAAACAAAGTCCTCAGCCACGTCTGTCTGTCGGTTCGTAATAAAATCAAAGACCACTGAACGGATTTCCAAGCTAATTTCACCAGGGTGGGACAACGTCCGCCGGGCCCGCTAGCATCGTGTATTTCATGCCAAGTGAATTAATAACTACAAATACTGGATTCTCATTATTTATTTATTCAGGGTATATTGTACAAATTTTGGACAACATTGTACAAAAATGATCCCCATACCCATACAGCTTGGAAGCCCTCTATCTGGGTGGTAGAAGGCGACCGGGTGCGTCATTATCAGTGGTCCGGTGAAGCTGTGAAGACCCTGCCGGGTCAATAGCGTAGTCAGTTCGAGAAAAAAAAAAGGGTGCGTCATTATGCCAAAGAAACCGACGTATTTAAGATGCTTAGATATATTTATTTTAAGAAATTGTATTAAAAAAAACAAGGTGTGTCGTAAACAGTTGTAAAGACACGATAGAACTGAAATTAGAGGAAACTATATAATTTTTCATCAATCACTTTTCAATAGCATTGGTTGTGCTTAGCAATTACTATACGTGGCCGCCTGAACGCAGTAACAAGGAATCACGGACAACGAGAAAAAAAGAGAGCGAGAAGAGCGTATGTCTCTCTATTCTCCAATACCCGAAGGCAAGCGAGAAACTGCTTGCACTCTACCCGACACAGTGTTTATACCTTCCACTTTTGTCACATAAAATAATGTGAATCAAAACTTTAAAGCCCTTGTATAAGAAGACTAACGTCAAAAATTTATCTAAAGAATAATAACACCGACTACGTAAACAGACAAAGCATTCTTTATGCACTGATTAGTGAAAGGCGTTCGTCAAAGTCATCTATACATATAATAAAAATGAAGTGTCTGTATGTAATATCAAAATTTTTTATTTTTATTGATAGGGTATGAAAGTACACTTACTACTGATAACAAAAATGCAATTTTTAAAATTTTTGTCTGTCTGTCTGTTTGTTCCGGCTAATCTCCGAAACGGCTGAACCAATTTTGACGGGAATTTCACTCGCAGATAGCTGAAATTAAAGCGAGTTATTTAGGCTACTCTAAATTAGACTAGCTATTAACCGCGGCTTTGTCTGCAATGCTATCTCCAAAACGGTTGGACCGATTTTCACGGGACTTTCACCGGCAGATAGCTGACCTTATAAAAAATAATTTAGTTTATTTTAATTTAGACTAGCTGTTAACCGTGGCTTCGCCTGCAGTACTATCTTCAAAACGGTTAGACTGATCTTCACGAAACTTTCATTGACATATATCTGACTTTACAAAAAGTAATTTAGGCTATTTTAGTTTATACTAGCTGTTAACCGTGGCTTCGCCCGTTGTGCTATCATCAGAACGATTAGACCTATTTTCACGGGACTTTCACTGGTAGATAGCGAGCCTTATAAAAAGTAATTGAGGTTATTCTATTTTAGACTAGCTATCACCCGCGACTTTGTCTTCATGAAATTTTGCAAGATTTCAACTCATTCTTTAATTTTTATAAGAGAAATAATTATCAGTTTATTGTTTTTTTATTTTATATATAGTAGCACGGCCTGCACTGTGCCTGATGGTAACCACAGTACAATCCAAAAACAACCGACCACCGAGTGACACACTATCCATCGCCGGTCGCCGCTGTCATGCCGGCCTGCGAACAGCTGGATATGCACAGGCTGATCCCGAAACGCGACCCGCAGAAGCGAATCACTAAGACGGGCTTTTTCGCTATATACATAGTGGCTGCAACCCATTTAGGCTGTAAAACCCTACCACCCCGCTATCGCCATTGCCTCGTTCGTTATTCAGCAGGGTGCACCACGTGCAGGTGAGGTTGGCTTGGATGTCTCAAGTCTTAGATGTTATTCGACACCCCTTACACCCCA